>WSYH01003560.1:0-65228 GCA_036426205.1 Ascaphus truei | reverse complement strand
TCAGCCACGCGGTCCGACCAAGGTTTGTGGCGAGCACAGTCGTGACAAGTACCCAACGAGATCGTGGCGGGAACATGGCCCAGCGCAAAAACACGATTCAAGGGAATCCCGCGCCGCTGGGCCCACTTGCACACCTCGAGCGCCGAGGGCACCGACATGATGTGGGTTGGTTGCACAAAATAGAGAAAAAAAATGTGGGGCACCCCAGGTCTAATATCTCAGCAGCGCCTCCAAATGTAGCCCTTTTTGTGAACCCCTGCACAAAGGAACTACTAATGCTGTGTTTTACCTGTGGCTCCAGGAGCTCTAAGCCTCCGCTGTTTGGGAGCCTGGGGTCTTACCCTCTCTTATCATGGTGCAGCGCCTCCACTTACCCAGGATCCCCATTGTAGAGAATCTACCCTGAGCAAGAAACATAACAACTGTATTGTGCAACAAGCAACCTTTTACTATGATACTAACTAATACGATAATGCAGCATTCACATAACATGCATAGAACCCTTACACTTTATAATCAACCATTACACACTGTGGCTCGGCCACACCTTTATAGGGTTAATGTCCTGTACACAGGTGGCTCTGCCACTCTCCCAAGGAGTATGTCCGGCAACTAGTAGTTGTATTGCATAGTTTACTGGCACACTAGTGCCCCCAATTAGTTAGTGGGAGGCGGGATCAGCGCCTGGTGACCGGTGTAGGTGCACTTGATGACTAACAATACCTCCCGGTCACTGCGGTGACCACACCACTTCACAAAGGGTCCGTAGTGTTGCTCCAGCCTTGCGCCGACACTCTGCTCTGCTGTGCGGTCTGCTCTCCAGACCAAGATGGCGTCCGCAACTCTTGCAATTGAACCAGCACTAATGGGATGCTTCTCTAAATGATACGGCTGTCCCTACAAAAGCGGCACCCTACGGTGACAGGGGTTATACTCCTGGGGGCTGGGGGAATGTATCTGTCCTAAGCGGAAGGGTCACTCACCCTCCGCTCGCACACACGAGGTTCCGCCACCTTCCTCCTTCTCCTCTCTCACTCGTGTGTCCGCCCACACGCTTCCTGTCTCTCCCTGACCAGAGTCTCACACCCTATTGGTCCCCAGCCTCAGCTGACTCCTCCACAGTTCACAGTTCAGAGTTCAACCCCCAAAGTCCCGCCGGATAGGCTGCCGTTCGCGCGCTTTCCTCGCGCATGCGCAGCCTTACTATTCACACAGTGACCTTACTGGCAAAAGAACAGTAGGGTGCTTCCAGCATTTGTAACAGCGCGGAACCCACACATATATGTACACATCCCTACACGAGCAACTGAGGAGTGCTGATCTCAAGCACCTTCGGGAGGAGACACGAATAAACTGGAGAAAGGGCTCCAATCCCAGCGGGACTGAGGGTTCTCTTCCTCCATCCACTCCCATTCAAGTCACAGAAAGATCTCAAATGTGAGTGGAAGGATGGGCTTTGGCCGTGGCAAGCCCAAGCTTTCCACAAACGGGAAGTATGTAACAGGGGACTTATCCCTGTTCACAAATGTGCCTCTAATCCAGCAGTGTAGTGGTTAACTGCTGGTAGGCAATTAACTAACACCACCTGCTGATTACAGGGGTTAGAAAAAGCCTGCCTCTGAGACAGGAAGAGAGACTCCTGAGCACACAAGTTAGCTGAACAAGGAGACAGACATCTTGAGCCTGCCAAAAGAGACAGGGGATAATACTTCTGTACCTGGATCCTGACATTGCCTTATCACACACGGGTGTGGACACCAGGAGAACAAAGAAGCCTTCCCCTACAGCAACCCAGCTAACAGATAAGACTTTTCTTTTAAGACTATTATCTATGTCTATCTAAGTATATGAATGTCTCTATGATTTGGGCTGGTGAATCGCTGGGCTAACCATGCAGTTAGAGAGAACTGGATCACAAGTGTATATATACTCCAGAGTGGAGTGGATTTTGTTTGCTGATTTACATGTTTGCTGTGTTTAAAGCAACAGGCGCAATAAAGCCTTATTTTAATTTCACCTTAAAACAATCTCCATTGCATACCTCTGAACACGTCTCTTACAGTTAGATTACATTGTTTGTATGTCAGTTACTCTGTAAATGTCTGCATATACTTATTTGCGCTCTGTGTCATTATATTAATTAGACATTACACTATACATTGTGTATTGTACATTTTATTTGTATAAGGAAGTGGAAGTTTAAGGGAAGTACCATAGATCCTTCTGATCTGTGGGAACGAGCAAGAAGAAGGGGCTCACACCCCGAAATGTTGCCCCCCTTTTTTTTCATCACACTTATTTCCCTTTTGGTTTTCCTCCCATTTTCCCTTTTTTCCTCCCGCTTTTCCCTTCCCCCTCCTCCCTTCCACATTTTTGTTGATTGTTCACCATTTATATATACACTTGTTCCTGTGTTATGTTCCATTATCACTGTTTCTCCATTATTCATTTGTTACTATAGTACTGTAGTGCCGACGATTATTCTAAAACAAACCTGGGGCAATCTCCAAAAAGACCCAGGTACATGGTGGGTACATGCTGCAACATTTCACACATTTCTGCAGACAGACTAATGGCCCATCGGATTAACAGCGGGGGTCAGTGGCAGTCCCATTCAAACTGAATGGGACTGCCAGGAACCCCTGCTGTGTTAATCCGTTGGGCCATTAGCCTCTGCAGAAATGTCACTGAAATGTACCCAGCATGTACGTGGCTAGTTTAAGGCAAGTTTTAGAATACTCGTTGGCTCGTCTGTACATTATTACATCGCATTGTCTTCACGACAGTGTACTCTGTGGTGATTCTATTTATCAATACAGATATATTTGGCTTATCCCTTTTTGTCTATATCCTTTTTACCATTGAGTGCTGGGAACTCAGTTGGGTGTTGTAGGGTATTGGTTAAGGGTTCTCTGCTCCACTAAAATCCCCGTTATTAGTGCTAATACTTTCATTAATGGTTGTCATTCTTGCATCTCATTAGCTTTGAGGATACCTGTTAAATTGAAGTAAACGTCCATTCTAGATTTCAGGAATGATAGTTATTAGGTGCAAAAGTAACAGCCTTCTGTGGATCCACCCCAAGATGTTTTTGTCAACCACTGCAATTCAATGGAGATGGACGAATCCACCCAAGTCCCTTTCCCAGATTTTCGCTGATGTTACACCCAAAATCCATTTCACAGTATAAAATCCGCAAACGGATTATAGCGCTTTCAATCCGCACGGATTCATCAAAATCTGCCATTGGATACAACGTCGTGGACGGATTTGTAGAATCCAATCCGCAGATTCCGCAATCCGTTGGCGGATTCTTAAAAATCCGCTAACGGATTGCTGAATCCATGGGTTGGATTTTACAAATCCATCCACGGTTTGCGGAATCCGCAAAGTGTACTGGGAATAATAATAAAAAATCCGCAAAATGCAAATCGCCCTTTTTAACATTGATCCTCTGAAATCCGCCAACTAAAGGAAACGGCCGCGTGGTGGTAAAAGGAACGAAACCCCTTGCACATTTTAGGCACATGTTACATGAGCAGCATGAAGTGCAAAATATGTCACTGTCATTCTCACTTGAAAGTCAAGAGATCTATGTAAGAAAATTCACAACAAAGTGTTTCTTTAATGTAATGCCCATCTGTTATGCTGATTTGTTTTTCACATCAGAATTATATTTGTGAGGCTATAAAAAGACATAAAATGACAGATTCCGAATTTGTTATATCTCATTATTATATGCGCATGGCTTAGAGTTCACATTTTGTCATCCCCTAACCGCAACACAATGCAAATTAGAAGTTACTTTGATACATTTGCATTATTTATTTATTGGTTCCATTATTTTACTCTGATGATATTTCCATTTTAATATTTCTCTAGGGACACCAGAGAGTGACACCGTTTGTGAAACATGTTCTAAAGGAATGTTTTCAAATGAAACTTCAGCTAATGCAGAATGTCAAAGACATATGGATTGCAACAAGCTGGGTGTTAGAGTGGCTTACGAAGGAAACTCTGTACATGATGCTGTGTGCCAGGAAAACCGAGAAGGATCAACAGAAACTTGTGAAATAGGTATATTTAATCAAAATAATTCTAAATGTATGTATTGGTTCTGCTAATGCAATTTTATAGCATCTAATCTAAGATTTGATGTATTAGGTATCCAGTATCACAAGTATGCTGCCTAGGGGTCACATTTAACACCGCCCTCACATTTTCCTCTCACATTCACAATGTAGCTAAAGCCTACCGTTTTTACCACCGTATCATTACAAAGATATGCCCTTTCCACTGTCCCTCTACTGCTAAACCTATAATGCATGCCCTCATTCTCTCCCATCTCAACTATTGTAACCTTCTACTGTCTGGCCTTCCTGCCTTTCACCTGTCTCCCCTACAATCTATCCTAAACAGTGCTGCCAGAATCACTTTACTCTCTCCTAAATCTGTCTCGGCGTCTCTCTCCTACCGAAATCTCTCTCCTGGCTTCCTATTAAATTCCGCATCTCTTTCAAAATTCTCCACCTCACTTTGGTTATACACTCTTCTGCCCCTGCTTACATCTTAGCCCTAATTTCTCGCTATACACCTGCCCGACTCTTATGTTCTGGTCAAGGATGTCTTCTCTCTACCACTTTTGTATCTAAAGCCCTCTCCCGTCTAAAATCTTTCTTACTGACTGCCCCCACACCTCTGGAATGTCCTTCCCCTCAATATCCGACTAGAACCCTCTCTCTCCACCTTTCGTACCTTTCTTAAAACGTATCTCTTTAACGAAGCATACTGTATGGGTAGCTCATGGGGCTGATACTACACACCTAATGTGCACTGACCTTGATCCCTTGCAGACACACTTACCATAACACCCTCCTTCTGTCTGTAAGTTCTCCCTAATTACCACTTCGATTGTAAGCACTTCGGGGTGAGGGACTCCCATTCCTATTGTTACTTTCATGTCTGAAGCATTTATTTCCACTATGTGTTATTTTATTATGTCACGTGTATTACTTTTGCATGGTATTGTAATAGCAACACTTTGCCCTCCTTGTGCATGTGAATCCTGTGCACCCTCCCACAGAGTGCTAATACTAGTTTAATTTGGAAGGAGAAAGCTTATTTTGAAATAAAGCAGATAGAATGAAATGCAATAAAATTACTCAAAATGATTTCATGCAATTCAACACGTATAAAAAAATAATAATACCGCCAGTATTGGTCAAATACAGCATCAAGGAGAAACTCCCGATTAAACAATTGCCCCCTCATTCTCAATAGTACAGTGAAAAGAAATACATAAGGGTATATTTTCTAAACTCCGAGATTGCCTTTCCATGATTGAAATCAATGGGGCCTTTGTTTCAGATCACATGGATTGGCGATCTTGCACCTTTGAGAAGATACCCCACAGTATCGCTGCATCACTAGTCATTCCCTTAAATACAAGCTACAGTATGTGTTACTCGACATCTCAATATATTGAATGCATTGTACAGTATGATTGAAACTGGGTTTATCCTCTTTATCTTAGAAGACCTCTGATTTTCTAAACTATGTTAATTAATTCCATATCAGTAAATGTTTTACAATCCTATTTATCAATGAATCAATAGACCAATTTTTGCTCATTTTCTCTTTAGATGTCTCACTTTGTGAAGAAGCTTTATTTCGGTTTTCTATTGACCTCCCAGCCAACTGGTTGACTGTGATTGTGCAACGTTTACCCGGCACAATTGTTAAATCAGAACAAATAGAATGGATTAAACAAAACCATGATGCACAAGAGCAGGTTTTCCACTTGTTTAAATTATGGAAGAATCAGAACAGAGAACATGATTCTGTCAAGCGTCTTATTCAAGGTGGGTAAGGAATGAGGAGGAGGTTGTAGATGATGTGATTTTGAATATTATGCCATTCATGAAGGTAATGATAGCTGGATAGCTACTGTAGTGCAGACGAGTATTCTAAAACAAATCTGGGGCAATCACCAACAAGATCCAGGTACATGCTGGGTACATGCTGCAACATTTCAGTGACATTTCTGCAGAGACTAATGGCCCATCGGATTAACACAGCAGGGGTCCCTGGCAGTCCCATTCAACTGAATGGGACTGCCAGGACCCCTGCTGTGGTTAATCCGATGGGCCATTAGTCTCTGCAGAAATGTCACTGAATGTTGCAGCATGTACCCACTGTGCCTGGTCTTGTGGTGATTGCCCCAATTCCTTTAGGCAATTTTTAGAAACTCGTCGGCGCCCCTGTAGGTCTGTGAAAAGAAACACGCATAGCCCATATGCTAACATTTCTAATATTTTCTGTGTAAAAGGCGACTCTGGGCCATATTTATTAGGCGGTGCTATTCCAAAAAACACTTTCCAATGCCAGAAGACATCTTGTTGCGAAGTCAACCGCAAACAAATATTCTAGTGCTGGAAGGTGTCTTGTGGATTAGCACCATGTGTATGTGGCGCTCAATATGATAAATGATCAGTGAACAATCAGTGGCCTAAAACATCCTGGCTAAAGATGGGCGAATTTGGATCTGCAGCGGATCAGCCGGTTCCTTTGGTCCACGGATTTCAGCAGATCAATCTCAAAGAGGGCGATTTGCGTTTTGCAGATTTTAAAATTATTATTACCAATAAACTCCGCGGATTACGCAACCCGTGGACGGATTTGTAGAATCCAATCCATGGATTCAGCAATCCGTTGGCGAATTCGTCAGAATCCGCCAAAAGATTACTGAATCCGCGGATTGGATTCTACAAATGCGTCCACGGATTGTATCCAATGGCAGTTTTTGATGAATTCGCGCGGATTGAAACCGCCCAAATCCGTTCACGGATTTTACACTGTGAAGAGGATTTTGCGGATATCAGCGAAAATCGGAGAAATGGATTTGGGCAGATTCGCCCATCTCTACTCCTGGCCTGGTAGACCAATTCTTATGACTTGTGCAGTATGCTAGTACTTGGCAAGTAAAATTTCATAAGCTTAATACCATCTGCAGCACGACCAATTCAACCAGAATTTATGGAAAAACGCACCAAATATAACATTGGGAGGCTTCAAAAATCATTAAGCGAAAAAGTGCATATTAGAAGGAAACACAATTTCAGAACATTACAGTAAAGAGCAAACTCTAGTAAAGTTTCTGGTCGGTCCGGCATGTTTTTCATAGTGGTTTGATTAGCTGTGTTACCCTTTACAAATGCCATTTTGGAATGGTTGATACAAAAACGCGCTAAGAGGTGCAACAGATGCGTCTTCCAGATAGGATGCCAAGAAAAAAGAACAAACCAGGCTGTAAATCCACTGGTAGAGGTAACATCTCAACAGGCATTCCATGTATATACCAGACATATCCCCATCTTTGTTTAGCATTTGCGCAGCCAGATGTTATGCATATTACTAGACTAATCTTTTTGATTCTTAACATGAGTTATTAGATTGTTCACTTGCTGAGTATGATTTTCTCTTGAATGTATTCTCTGGTGCAGGTAGTTTACCTGTTGAGAATTGTCGCACTCTAACAAGCAGCTAAATCATGTGCAACTGACATAAAGGGAAGTAGTTGTTGAACAGACGGTACATGTATTTTGTGATCAAAGACAAACTAATATGCAGACATTCTGGTTTCTCTATAAACCGTTTTGCATTTGCTTTTTTTCCACATGCAAAAGCTTTTCACTTATCTTCTAAGCCACTATAGAAAATTATAATGATCGCACTTTGGTTATTACATTAGACTTTTGCCAATATAAAAGACTGCTGTTTAAAAAATAATAATAATAATTGTGAAATGAGAACCTAAAACAAAACGGCAAAAATTACATTTGTTGATGAATTTTTGCACCTGTAATAAATCTGACACCAAGGATGTGGCATAATTGGCCGATTTTATTTATTTACTGTATTTTGTTGTTTCGTCTACATTATAGAAACCAGTGCTGGAGTCCTAAAGTAAAAAGGTGCAGGAACTCTCTTTTTTCCCCACAACACTATCTTTAAAAGCAACTAAAAAAATCCTTGTTTCCAGTTTCCTGGGACAATAAAATCAATACAATAAACAGAATATTTCAGGATTTCACATGCCCCCTCCTCACCTGCTTCACCCCATGTTCCCTTCCGTACCTGCTTTTACCCCACACATGCTCCCGTCCACACATGCTTCTCCCCCACATCCATCCCATCCATACCTGCTTCTCCCACACATGCTCCCGTCCACACTTGCTTCTCCCCCACATGCTCTCCTCCTCACCAGATTCTTCCCCACATGGTCCCCTCCTCACCTGCTTCTCCCCCACCTGCTCCCCTCATCACCTGCTTCTCCCCCCACGTCCTCCTGCTCACCTGCTTCTCCCCCCACGTCCTCTCCTCAACAGCTTCTCCCTAGAGATGCTCCCCTCCTTACCTGCTCCTCCCTAACATTTCCCCCTTCTCACCTGATTCTCTCCCTCACATGCTCCACTACTAATAAATTAATTCACTGGCTTGTTAAAAATCCACACTCGGATGAAATCTGAGGGGGAAGAGAGAGAGTGTGGATTTTTAACAATCCGCGATACAAATTTTGAATTTAATATGGAGTCTGAGTGTGGATTCTTAAAAATCCACCCAGATTGTAATTAAGATTAATCCGCTCAGATTTTTAGTACCCAATCTGCAGACGAATTTTGGTAGGGGGCTCGGATTTGGTCTAAAAGACACGGGAAACAGATTTGGACTGGTTCGCCCATCTCTAACGGTCAGTGCCCCACCGGTAATGGACGACCCACCCAGGCAGAATGAGACAGGAAGTTGGGCTTAGTTTATGGCGGGCCTGATTTGCTGGTTCAGACCGCCTCCAGGTAGAAGCTCTGCATGCACGTTCCCCAGGTGAGGCCTAGCGTGAAGGAGGCAGAGTTTTTACAGAACTGCCAGAACAGTGTTCTGACTACTAAAATAAGTGTCGGAACGGTGTTCCAGCACATTCCTGCTCCACTCTAGCCCTCAGAGAAATACTTCATACCATAAAAATTATAAAGATTGTCGCTCCAAAACTACATAACAGATTGCATCAAGGCAGATAAAAGGTGTACACTGTTCCTTCGAATAAATGCTTCAATGTAAAGATATGTACAACAAACAAAGGAGCGCAAAGAGCCCCAATAAATGTGAATGTTAGTAGGCAATACTAGAACAATGGTATAATTATACCGCCCTCCTCCAAACAAATAGCGGGACCTCCTCAGTGAAAGAGAGACAGAATTTCCTATGAAATCAAGCCTTGGGTGTTATTCAAAGTAAAAATGTGCATACTTTTTTTGGTGGGGGGGGGGGGAAACAAAGAAATAGATGAGTAATCTTTGTGTATGTGGATCGTTGTAGGAGAGAGTTTAGAAGAAACTGACTCTACAAGAAATAACGGTTTTCTTTTCTACACTATTTAAGAAATTGCACCCTGATTTAGAAAACTACAGTATAGTTTTCGGTCTGGCGATTATTGATGTACCATTGATACATGGAGTATTCATCAAAAATACAGTGCATGCAAAGTTCAGGACTACCGAAAGTATAAAATAATTTGTGAGGAAGCACAAAATAAGCAATCCATGGCAAAAACATCCAGACAAAGACCTTTAAAAAGGGTGACCAATTTAGGAGTAGTCGCAGGAGAGATAGTTGAAAGGCTCCTAAACCTGCATTTAGTAAATGTTTCTAAAGCCGCGTCCATAGTGGAACGCTCTAGCTTCTGCGCTCCTCCGTGACCCTGAGTCGCGCTTGAAATTCAAACTTGTTTGTATTGCGAAGCGCCCCTCTCCCTGTAACGCATGTGCGCATATGCATTGGCGTCCAAGTGTTTGTTTCGTCAGAAGCTATGTAGCTCACGCCGTATCCTGCACTATGGACGCGGCCTTAGCCTAATACTGTACAATATGGTCCATTCACTTCCTGGGTGGCAAGCTGGGCTTTTGTGAGGTATATCCAATAAATGTTTTTTATTGTTGAAACTGCGTGAACTTTGATATATAAAAATATCTTAATATCCCGAAAATAAATCTGTAAGCTGAATCTTTAATAGAATGTGGCTCTTCACAAAAAAAATAGCGAAACCGAGCAAAAATCTGAGAACAGACATTTTATTTGTTAATTTTTCACTTTATTAACCCCTTCATTGCCCTAATGACTTACAGTGTACGTCATAAAAAGTGCCACCCCCGTGGCCATAATGACGTACGCTGTACATCAAGGCCAGCCGCTCATGTTGTAAAGGCTGCCCTCGATCCGCGGCTACACCGAAGGGGCAAATCCTGCACTTCTCTTCCGGCGACCGGAACCCAGAAGGGGTGGAGGAACCGTGTCCACGGAGGTAGCGAGACCCTCTGGCACTGAAATCGTTAATGTTGTTCATTTTATCCTTGACCCGGCTGATTCTTATTGTGATCTTTATTTTCATGTAGATGTCGAGGTGTGTGAGAAAGGAGTGACAAAACACATTCGGCACTTGAACATGACCGCTAAGCACCTGACAGCTTTAATGCAAAGTTTACCAGGAAAGAAGATAGGAGAAGACGATGTAGAAAGCACCCTGAAGATGTGTGACGAACCAAAACAAATACTAAAGCTTCTTAACCTGTGGAGAATTAAAAATGGAGGTAATACAATCAAAGGACTCGAACTTCTGAAAACCAAAAAACTTCCTACAACGTTGCGTAGAAGAGTAAAGAAATTGGTCCGATTTCTTAACAGTGTTGCAATGTTTACACTATATCAAAAATTGCTTTTAGAAATTATTGGTTATCAAGCACAACCTGCAAAATTAGCCTGTTTGTAACAAATTCCTAAATAATATTTTGTCTACTGACCGTTTAATCTCATCTTTACCAGGGTGAAATTGAAATCCTCTTCTGCTATCTGCTGCATAAGCTTTTTATTTATAGTGTTTTTATGGTATAAGTAGCAGTCAGGAACTTAGTAGCCTCTCTGTATGGCAGCAGTGCGGAAGGAGTAGAGGTTGGGGATTAAGTTACTGGGTACTCTTGGGTAACTGTCAGTGTTACTCTTTGTGACGTTCTCAAAACCATTTGTATTCCCTGTACGAAAATCACATCGGCAGCAACAGGGACACAAACATAAAGTATGTTATCAGTACTATGTAAAATGTCTAAATAATAAGGTATTTAAAAAAATAGAAAATAAAGTTTGTGAAGATATAAATCAATTATAACTGTACATGTAGAATTTCAGTAAAATAAAAAAGAATGGAGTTGTTTTCCTATTTCTGTACCTCAAACATAAATGCACCAAACCTACAGGTGCAAGTTTCAAATAATGCTCAGTGGCAGTAAGGAAGCACGACTCCGCTGTGCCATCCTCAAATAGTGACAAGCAAATTCATTGCAAGCACCTTTGGCAGCTAAGTGGTATATTGTAGAGATGGGCACATTTTTTGGCCAAATTTCAATTTGCTGCAAAAATGTTGTGGATTTTTTTTTTGTGCATTTTCGAATATATTTGGCCCGGCAGGTTTTCTTTTAAATATTTGATTACGCTAAAATGAGAACGTAGCCAAAATAAGCAAGTTCGCACGGAGAGCTTTCACTTGAAGCCGAAATACCGCTAGGAAAAATATATATATATTTTTAACCATATACGCAATTTTTTTTTTCATTTCCCTTCCCAAATCTGAAAGAAAAAATAACACAAACCGAATTCCGACAGATTCACCCATCTCTAGTTAATAGAGCAAGTGTATTGGAGGTTCTACTTCAATAAACTCATAATGGTTTGATTAGAGCAAGATTTTGTAGTCAATGAATATGTTGGAATTCTACAAAATAGAATTGCATGATAATTACAAATTATTTAAAATAGTGCCCTAAAAATAATTTTAAGAAACAGCATTTTTCCAATCAGAGCAACACTACAGTTTTGCTTTCGAATAATGTTAAATCAGTGGTTTTCAACCTTTTTTTGGTTAAGGAACCCTATAATTATATTGTGAAATTCTGTGGAATCCCAACCCTCTCTAATAGCGCGTCTGAGATCAGATGCATTGTAAGGGACCCCAAACCTTTCTAATAGGGCGTCTGAGATCAGATGCATTGTAGGGGACCCCAACCCTCTCTAATAGCGTGTCTGAGATCAGATACATTGTAAGGAACCCCAACCCTCTCTAATATCGCGTCTGAACTCAGATGCACTGTAAGGAACCCCAACCCTCTCTAATATCGCGTCTGAGATCAGATGTATTGTAAGGATCCCTAACCCTCTCTAATAGCGCGTCTGAGCTCAGATGCACTGTAAGGAACCCCAACCATCTCTAATATCGCGTCTGAGCTCAGATGCATTGTAAGGAACCCCAACCCTCTCTAATATCGCGTCTGAGCTCAGATGCATTGTAAGGAACCCCTACCCTCTGTAATTCTGTGTCTGAGTTCAGATGCATTGTAAAGTTTTCTGTATTTGGAACCATTTTCAAATGACCTGAAAATAACAGGGAACCCTTTAGGGATGCCTGGGGAACCCCTGTTGAAAAACACTGTGTTACAATTGTAGCCATGCATAATAATGACTGCGTACATCTTCCCTGTTGGCAGTAAGCCCTGGTAAGTACAGGCCTGCCAACAGTAGTTATGGAGGTTTTCCCTCACACCCTGGTGTGGTGCCCTGTGTAAGGAAGGGAGTGGCTGTATGCTCTGAGTCCCTGGATAGTGACATCAGAGATGCGCCTGCCCCCTGAGATATAAAGGGCACAACACTGTCAGTTAGTGTAGTTGTTGGCCAGCAGTTGTGTGAAGCAGCTGGTAAAATGTATGCTACGGCATAAGGGATTGGAGGAATACTTTTGTGACCCTAGTGCAGTAACTAGCGGTAGCAGAGTGACCAATCAAGTCTGTCTAAGCCACACTGTGTCCAGGGACCTGGCACAGTGGTGATCTCCCTAGGAGAAAGGGAATCCCACTTCAATACGGGAGGGCGTACCTGGCAAAGGGACAGCACGACGAGATGTGCGGCTAGAGCTGGCAGCTGCATGGGGCAGTCTGCTACATCCCAAACCACAATAAAGATGCCGTGTTCAAAGATACCCCCGCTGTGTGAGTGTGAGATTACTCTGCAGTGGCAGTCACCACCGAGAAGGAGTTCCTCACCAGGACCCTCTCCCTGCGGAAGCATAGATCCTGATGAGGTGGAGGCGCTGCACATGAAGTAAGTTGGACTCGTAACCACTACCTCAGATACCTGTCCTGCTGCCATCCTCTATAACACCAAGCGGGAGACTCAGGAGTCCTGTTACTTGCAGGTGCACCACCACACACGACCTTGTAATGGGGACCGGTAAGACCACACGGGCCAATGTGAGATTGGGTGGGTCAGACAAGGGGGGTCCAGCCGTTACACAATATAAAGTATTGTGTTTTGACTTGAGTGTAGGTTTGTTGAGATGTACCAATTAACATATAAAACACGGAAATCTTCTTTATGAAGTTACTTTGTAACATAACAAAGCTACTCAGTGCAGAAACATAACACAAACGGACATTTACTAAAAACTTTAGTATTACAGTAGTATAATAGACGGCACTATAGACTATAATAGACACATACATGTGTTCAGGAGTAGTCAACTCCAGTCCTCAAGGGCCCCCAACAGGTCAGGTTTTAAGGATATCTCTGCTTCAGCACAAGTGGCTCAGTCAAGACTATGCCACCTGTGCTGAAGCAGGGATAGCCTGAAAATGGGACCTATTGGTGGCCCTTGAGGACTGGATTTGGTAACCCCTGTTATAGGTCTAGAGCCTCCATAGTTACAAAAACCTGCTCATTTTCTTAGTAATTGCTTACAATATCCTAGCCTGCATTTTCCTTGAAGCCACAGCAAATTGATTTATTTTTTGCTACAACTCTAGGGAAAAATAAAGCGGAAAACACCTGCATAACTCGGTGTTGCTTATTGAACCTGTAGTGGCCATGTTAAGATGGCGTAGGGAAACCCCAGGCCCAGTGTGCCATCATCAGGCTGATTTCAGTATGTATAATAAATGGGATGGAGTCAATTTGCGTGTAATTAGCCTAGCTAGGCTACAAAATGATACAATTTGCATAAATATGTGTGGTCTTGGATATCGAACTTGTTGGTGATCTGCCAGGTCCAAAATTCCTCTATCCCCATGGTACAAAGTGCAATGTGTTGGTTTTCCCCCTGAATTAAAGCAGCAAAACACCTTGCACTACATCTTTTGTTTGTTTTTATAGGATTGAGGGGTCCCCGGAGCTGAACTGTGTTCATTTTAGTTCTGAGGACCCCCGGCTTCCAGAGATACTTACCTCCGAAAGGGGTTGCCAGAATCTCTGTGGAGTTTAAATGTCCAGGTCACGCAGGTCAATAGGAAGGCACAAAGGGGCGATGTCATGGCTTCCTGTCACGTGGAACATTTAAACGCCGCCATTACATTAGGCACATTAAGTTCCTTATAAAAAGAAATCGGAACATGAAGTTCCTAAAGCAGTGCTCAAAAAATACACCCCCAAAGAGAGTAGTATTAATGCTTGAAGAATAAATGTCCATCAAAATTGAATACCAAGACACTGATAGACAATGTCCTCGGGTGCATGAAAAATGATAGTGATTATCAAGGGTCACATATTTACTCCAATGTGGAGGAGAGGCAGAACATTAATGGCACATATAGGGGGTGTCTGTGTATCTCACGAGGGAAATGTGCCGACCTCCCAATAGACCCAGACCATCTCTGCCCTGGAGCTAGACTTGAAAAATAATAAAGCAATCCAAGAGTGCATATATGAATGATGTACTCACACTTGGTAGATATCACCTGAGAAATCCCCCTGCTTTCAGCCTAAATCAGGAGCAAAAAAAAATAGCGTCTCATGGGGGAATCCTTCGGCGATGCACTGTGACGATGCAGGGAAAATTACGGAATCTGGAACGCCCGGCAATATAACAAACTTTATTGACTCCTCAGTAACATGGACAAATTAACACAGAGCAACTGATGAAAGAAACCTCTGAAGCAAAAGCGAAATACGTCAGAGGTTCCTTTTATCAGTTGCTCTGTGGTAGTTTGTCAATGTTATTGAGGAGCCAATAATGTTTTTTTTTATATTGCGAGTGTTCCAGCTCCCGTAATTTTCCCTTCATCGAAACGCAGTGCATCGTCCAAGGGTTCCCCCATGGGACGCCATTTTTTCCACATTAAGTTCCCTGGCTGCAGAGATACCGGCACCCCCAATAAGGTCTGTCTGGAAGCAGTGAGTCCGCAGTGTGTCCCTGGAGCTGAAATGAACACGGTTCAGCACTGGAGAGCCTATGCTTCAATCCTTGATCTAAAAGAAAATAAAAATGTAGTGCAAGGTGTTTTGCTGTTTTTAATTGAAATGCCAAATGTATGCCACTGTTCTCTGAAATGCATATGTTCTAACCACATGAGGACATAATCAGTGGATTGTCAATTCAGTCACTGCATGTATACTGTCAGGTAGAATAATATTGTAACACAGCAGATGTCAGAAGAAACTTGTGACATTGTTTGTACATTAAGATAGGTTGCCAACTGAGAATATGTCATATTTTTATAGTCATTATGGACCCCTTTCTCTGTGTGGCATGAGCATTGAGTTATAAAGTAAGATAACTCATGCAGTGCCAGAGGTGCTTGTAGTGCTTTGCCATTGCGATGCAATGCATAGAAGAAACCTCTGGCACCAATGCAGCTAAGAAAAATGGCTGTACTACTGTTTATAGTGTTCTTATTGTAGTGGACATGGTCTCTGTCTTATATTTGCAGTCTTGTGTACAAACCACAATTTAAGAACAATTGTGTTCCAGAGATAACCTAAATAGGCTAAAATGATAATATGCACATTAATATATAATTCTTCTTTTTTTCTTTATGTCCTTTAGTCATCCTAGCCTAGGTCCAACTAACAAATGTTAGTTTGTACACATAGTGAGCTGCAACTGGGGAGGAATTGTATTCTTTCCCTACTCACTATTGTGAGATCTCTGTGTTTTCAACAAGCGTCATTACAGGTAATCCTCCCCTCCTCCTTATATTGGTTGGCTTTAATAAGGATAGGGTGGGCTGAAGCTAGAGGAAACACTGCATTGACAAACAGACCCCACGTTACAAACTGCGATGAGAAGGAAATCTTGTTTGATTACAAAAAAAAAAACACTTTGCATTCAGTATGGCTATATTTGTTTTAACTAAGACAGTTGGATTAAGCTCTTTTTGTATTAGCTATGAAGGATTGTACCTTTTTTAAATGTTTGTCTGTGGAAAAAAAATGTTTTCTGTAAATGTTCTTTCCGTGTAAATGTTATTATAATACAAAAGTATAGGTAATAAAATATATAAAATCTGCATTAGAATTTGTTGTTTTATTTAGTTACACAGTAGAAGAGATTTTAAGTGTGAGCACGTTTATTTTGTATTGTTTATTTGTCCACGTGCTACTTATTCCGTTACTTTAAACAGATCGTTGAGATGAGCCGTCTCCTGCTTCAGCTCATTTTTGTGAAGACTTCCAATATTGCTTAAATATTGAAACAGGACATTGTATTGGCATGCCATACTTGGCCCTAATACAGAGGTTTCACTTTTTTTTATTTTAGCTTAAAGGGGGTTATGCACAAAGCAGTGATAAGTGTTTTATGGCGCAATTTATGGCGGATTTTTTTTTTAGCAATGACTGTGTTTTGATGATAAAAAGCCTTTTAAGCACGATACTTCAGTGTTATCACTGCTTTGGAAATCACGCTGCATGCAATATTGAGAAATAAAGGCATTTATCTCACTTAAAGACACTTATCACTGCTTTGTGCATAACCCCCAAAGAGACTGGATGAGCAATGAAACCAGGAAAACCTTAAAAATTAAAATGATTTAATTCAACATAATAAAATACTACTTCTTTCAGCTTGGCTCGCGTTCCCTGTGGTTGCATAAGTATGTGTTACCCGTAAACTGAATGAATAATTATTCCAAACAAGCTGATGAAGGAAAAGCATGGGACTGTGGGGGTTATGCACTAAGCAGTGATAAGTGCTTTTAAGTGAGATAACTGCCTTTATAGCGTGATACTGCCTGCTGTGAGATTCACAAAGTAGTGATAACAGTGCAGTACCGTGCTATAATGCTACTTAAAAGCACTTATCACTGCTTTGTGAATCTCACAGCAGGCAGTATCACGCTACAATGGCTTTTTATCTCACTTGAAAGCACTTATTACTGCTTAGTACATAACCCCCTGTATTTTTAGTGTCTAGATACAGTAGGCATTATTTAGTTAGGAATTAACATGATGACATGTTTTCAGTATTCCCCAGCGAGCAAAGTCCACATTGCTTTGAAAACACTATAAAATTAATAATTACAAAGAGGAAACACGAACCAAGAGAGACAGATATTCAAGAGTCCTCGTGGTCCTGATCCTAAGGATTAGTTCTACTTTCCTTTACAAACAATTTGGGCTAACCTGCTGTCACCAGTATTACCACTGAATTACATGGAAATGCTGGATGTCCGCATCAGGGCACGTTATCTTATTTCTTATCTTATAAGGGAGGTGACTCCCTTATAACTCACATATTTTGAGATAAAGCCCTTATCAGAAGGTATACATACGGTTGAGGCATTAATCTTTCTGCTCTGCGGAACTCCTTTTTTGTAGTATATAATGCAAGTATGTATATCTTTATTTACAGTGTTCGACAAATCACCCAAAAATCTACTCGCCCAACAAAAAAATCTACTCGCCACCTAGTCCCGCCCCAACCCCGCCCTAGTCCCGCCCCAACCCCGCCCTAGTCCCGCCCCCAACCCCGCCCCCATGCCATTTAAAAAAAAAAGAATAAATTCATAGTAAGAACAACATTCGTTTTTGACATTAGTTTATATATTGTATTACATTATACTACAATTAGTCCTTGTTACATGTGTGTGTGTGTGTGTGTGTAAATGTTCCTGAACCCCATAACTAGTGCCTGGACGCCCCCGCGTCACAATATCTAAAGCAGCAATCCCGCCTGGGATCTTACCTGATCCGCAGTCCCTCAATGTCCAGGTGCCCTCATTCCCGCAATGTTATACATTGGAGGGGATGTGTTCCCTACCTGTCTTCTGGGTTAGGGGGGGTTCCGATGTCTTCCGTGTGAAGCTTGAGTCAGATCTGGAATAAAGCAGTGTGGGTTATTTCGGTGTAGTATAGGGCAGTTAAGATATATAGGGTAAATAAGAGATCCAGAGTGTGAGAGAGAGACAGAGAGAGACACACACACACACACACACACACACACACAGAGACACAGAGAGAGAGAGACACAGAGAGAGAGAGAGAGACAGAGAGAGAGAGACACACAGACAGAGAGAGAGACACACACAGAGAGAGAGAGAGACACAGAGAGAGAGAGAGAGACACACACAGAGAAAGAGAGAGACACACAGAGAAAGAGAGAGACACACAGAGAAAGAGAGAGACACAGAAAGAGAGAGACAGAGAAAGAGAGAGACACACAGAGAATGAGACTCACATGGACCAGGATGTGAGTCTGTTGGCACACTAGATAAATTGTTGCCATAACTAGGTGTAGGCTGGATGGCAGTTGGAACCGTCATGCCTGGGGAGGGGGGGGGGAAGTGTTAATGGGTCGCACGTAGTGTGATGTGACTTCGGTACCTCCTCTAAAGACTGCCCAGTGTGGGGCAGGGTCACTAACCCCTTCCCAGGTATATAAGAGGCTCCTGACCCAAATTTGAAGAGACGGGTCAAGGATGTAGCCTTATCCCCAATGGGTGAGGTGTATCTGCCTTACCCCATCAGGCGGTAAGGAGGTGGCGACTAGCCTCAAGGGCCTCAAGTCCTTGGGTTGCCTAGTCAGGGAATAGCAGTGATGCAAGATACGAGGGATGATGTTCCATGACTGTCGGGTGTAGTTCAGTACCTCTCTTGCAAGAGAAGGAATCGGGTAGCTGGCCTGCCAAATAAAAGGTGAACCATTCCAAATCTCTGTGTCGTTACTGGAAAAGAGAGTTCCTGTAGGGAATATTATCTGCCTCCGGCAGCTACCCTACAGGATGGATGCGCTGCACTGATGAAGTACTGATATGTCCCGTTGCTACTCCCACTACCATCCACAGAAACTCAGGCTTCCTGGTCTACAGTAGGTGAGCTAACCAGCACCGGTACACACGTAGCATGCAGATCTCACGTAAGGGGGGGGGGGAGTTAAGGGTGTTACAGGTGGTTATGCATTTATCTTATTATTTACTGGAATTTAGTTATGTGTAACCCTCCTTGCCTGATTCTTAAGGAATTGCACTGACTATATACATGGCTTTTCTCAGTCTCTGTTACCTTGTCAGGGTGCTGAACTTCTGTGCGGGTGGATTAAGGACGGGCACTAGGAAAACATTGTAGTACAAACAATGAGTCTCTCATCAGTCACTGTCAATATATTTACAGGTTACATCACATTGTTGTATTGCTTGTATTATAATTTTCTGCTTCCCTAAGTGCACTCATCTTAACACCCTAGTTAGGTACTAACACTTGACTTGATTTGGTTTTGCTGATTTGTCCTCTTTGTGTATAATGTCCATTATGCTATTGTATGTCACTAAAGAGCCCCTTGCGGGCTCTGGCCAACTTACCACTATCAAGGGATCCATGTCCCAGTTCTGCATACTAAGTGCCACTTCAAGGCAGACTATTATTGTCGGTTTGGCTGGTCCTGTTACGCCCTGGAATCTCTCTCTGAGAAACATCTGTAGGGTATATGCCTCCTCTGCCATTTCTATAGGTAATATCTGAAGGGACACCTGCCCTAACTACCACACAATAAACTGGGACAGACCCTTCTTTACTTACTTCTATACACACAGGAATATCTACAATATATACAATGAGGCTCCTCAAACTCTTACTCCTCAAGCAACCTGATTGTAGAACAGTCTACCAGGGTATATATCATAGTAGTGAAGTGGATGTGGCTTATTTTCTGCCAAGTCACCCTGAATGTATAATACGAGAGGGGAGTTACACTGTGACCCATATAGTTAACCAACTATGACCCTTAAGGCTGCGTCCAGGGTCAGCGCTTAGGCGTTGACCCGTACTGAGGCGCGCTGACGCTTCTCAGTGAGCCCCTGCAGCCGCAATGAGAGCGGCTTTAGCAGGGGCTCGCGCACGCTTCCGCAAGCGTGCGGAAGCGTAGGTCTTATTCAAATGATAGATTTTCACGCTCACGGGAGCGCAGGGCCGGTCACGTGAGCGGTTTGCTCAATGAGGGCGAACCAGCTCCATGACGTCACAGGCCCCGCCCCCCCCCGACACGCCGACATGCATCACTCATAGTATCATATTTCTCACATCTTCTTTTCAGACAGTGATAGAACATACTGAACATATATCAATTATTCTTTTTTTTTTTTTTTTTTAAAGAAAATGACATATTCATATAATCTGTTTGGGTGAATGTACCCACACCATCATAAGGTCCTCCCTTTATGTATTTAGATTACTGCCTACTATCTGTACTATCTGCCTACTATCTGTATAAAAATGTATATAAAGATAATTCTCAATTAGCCCCTAACCTACAGTATAACATATTAGGGTCTATCTGGTTACTATCTGCCTATCTGTACTTCATAACATAGGAAGTTATGGACTCCCTATATATGATATAATTAAGATGCCTACCTTATTTACTGAAACTCTCAAAAGCTGATCTCCAACCTTTTATGTATATCATGACTACAGTACTTTGACTTCATCGTGAGATGGTGTACGTTTATTGATAGTTTTTCTTGTTATTGGGAACTTGTTTTGCGCAAATATACAGTACTTATTGGTGCCTTTCATTTGTGCTGCAGTATATCGCTGATGTGTTATTTCATATGTTACATTATATCACTTGGCAATGGGACGCCACTTCTGTTAAGACTTCTGGGTAACAGGGTTGCGTGCCACAGGAGGAGTTAGGAGCACACTTGCACATGTTTCTGATGACATCAGAAACCACACAATGCCTGTAATAAATAGTGGCGATTGAGGAACCACATTGAGGATGTTAAAAGGGAGTGTGGGCACGAGGCGTTTGTCCAGCTGAATGTGTATGTCCGCTCGGTATGTTATGTTTTTGCTCTTATTTTCTGTTATGATGTTTCAATAAAGCTGCAAGATTTTTAATGCTTAAAGCAAGAAGTGCTCTGACTACCATATTTGGGTCGCTGAGTTTGAAGCTTTCTCCATGAACAATATATCTGCTTCCTACTGCTGTGTTATCGGAAATGGAGATGTCAATTTAATACAGGCATACCCCGCATTAACGTACGCAATGGGACCACAGCATGCATGTGTAGCCAGGTTCCCTCCGGTCCCCCTGTCTGCCGGTTTCTTTCCCCCTTGTGTGTGTGCTGCGGCGGGGGCGATCGCGTTCCCGTGGGCTCCCGATGGCAGCTGCGGCAGGACGCCATCATGTTTAATGTGTTTGCGCATGTGCGGAGGCTTGCGCGTAAGCAGAGCAGTCGCGGCGGCCATGTTGTGGTTGGCGCTGTGTTCGCGCCATGCGCAGAGGTTGGCAAGGGTAGCAGTGGCCATTACATTTGTGCAAGAGCTATTGGAAGTTGCGCATGCTCAGTTAAGAGTAGCGGCGGCCATTACAGCTTCAGACCTGCGCAGTAGAGATCGCGCATGCGGTCCCCATAGGAAAGAGGTCCTGAGTGGACTACATCTCCCAGCAGCCTCTGGGGAATTCCCTATGATCCCTGTCACATGCAGTCAGACAGCCACTAAGGCTGACAGATTCTCTGCAGCAGGGAATTGAATACATTGTTGTGAAGCACATGAGTGAGTCAGGCTGAGGACACAGAGGGGGAAAGAAAGGGGCAGAGAGCTGCGAGCTTCTGCCCTAGGCCAGAAATCCCCAGGCTAGAGCTGAGGCCCTGACTCCCCACTAGTGAGGGTGGGTGTTCATAGGGACAGGCCCTTAGGTAAGGACCCTGTGCCCCTTCAGCTGTGTGATAGTGCAGGGAGAGAGAGAGACCCTGTTGCAGTCTTTTGGTACAGTGACCCAGTATAGTGTATTCTGCATGTTCCTGTATGCTGCGTTGCTGATCCAGAGTCTGTCCTTACGGTGGGACGTTCGGCTGGACCCCATCCAACGCGGAGGTACAGGTCAGCGCTGGACCAAGCGGCGCCGGTAGACCCTTTGCGAAGACACCCAGGTGCCGGAGAACCTGGGCAGGTATTTAGAGCCTTCCACACGTGCACAAACTTTAACTTGCTCACATGTGACAGGCCTGTTCACACACTTGGGTGGGCTTGGACTCTTTGGACATGGGGTTGGGAAGGGGTTGTAAAGGTATAGCCCAGTTAGGGGCTAAGGAGGTTATAGCCCAGTTAGGGGCAAGGTTATAGCTGCCAGCTAGTGGCAGAGGGTGGTATATATATCGTTATGCATACTGATGATGTTGCACTGTTAAAGTATGATACTCTGTGTTGTGTTGCTATACAGTATGATGTGATGTTATTGTGTTATTTGCTCGTTCAGTAAACCTTTTAGCCATAACCCTGGTGTATGTGGTTTCTGGGTGGGTTCCTATGCTAGGCCCATTCTACATTCCTATAGAATCTTACATAAGTGGAGGCGCTGACCGACGAGAACGTTCCAGAGGATTCACCCCAGGCTCTCACTAGCAGAGGCTCAGAGCTCCTGTGAGCCTGACAGGTATACTGCACCACACCTGGTAACATATAGGTTCCCCCTCACATACACTCTATATGCGATTGGGTGGGGGAATACCCGTTACATTTGGAGGCGCTGCTGAGAGCAGACCTGGGGTGCCCTATTCTATTTTTGTGTCAAATTGTCCAATTTAATTTTTCACCATGGTTGTACCGTCAAGGCGGGAGGTCCTTTACTGGAGCCTAATGCAATTTTTTTACCCCCACCATGTGGTGGCCGTAGGAGGCCTTCCCGCACTTATACCGGTCACTGAGGTCCGGGCTCATATGCGTAAACTTCGTGGGTGGTCCTACGCATGTGTTATAGGTGAAAAACAAGAACCCACGTCCACGTGGAAAACGATACTTTTCGTGATAACCTTCACTGAGGATATATGCCTGTTAGAGGCACCGTCCACACTGTTTGTGTCAGGGGGCCCATCTGGGGGTTACCCTTTAGTCTACAGTGACCCAATAAAATGGTGTGTCCCGCCAAAGCAGGAGAGAGCACGTGCTGCTGACTACCAGCCTGCACTCAATTGTGTTGCAAAAATCTGTCCGGGACTGGCAAACCAGAGCCCCGCCCCCGCAATGTGAGTGACTCAGTGCAGAGCCAGAAAAACCCCTTGAAAGAGTGTGCCGCCATTCCTTTAAATTCCACCAGGGGGAGCAAGCACAGTGAGTCTCAACCAGTAACTGCTGTCTCCACTGAGGAAAGTACAGGATCCGTGAACCACATCCTCAGTTGTATGGTGTTTGGCCAGTAGAAGGACTGTGTGTAACGTTTCTTTTGTGCCCGTGCTTACAGAAAGACCTTAACTCTCTGGTGGTATGAATTTTGAGCTCTATCAGCTACCAGGAGGGGTTCAGACAGTGAGATTGGAAGGAAAAAGGTACGTTAGGGCCTATGCCCAAGTGTGACTTTCCAGATGGCGAATTGAGCTGGGGACCCAAGTGTGCCTGCTGCGGGGCACAGTTCCTGAGGCCCATGCTGCTGCGGCCTACAGAACCCGCAGAGGAAGAGGCTGCTGACCTCTCTACTGGGGTGATCGATGCTGTTGACCCATCTACCCCAGCCACAAAGGTTTTGGAGGGCCCGTGCGCTCTAACCCTGGTTCTAGACTCGGTTCCACACTCAGAACCTCAGATTCCGGAATCACAGGGTAAGGTGTCTCTACCCCCATCCTCTCTTAGTGATTCCAGCGACCAACAACCAGCCGTGGTGATGCGCCAGCCGGCGGACCACACAAATGAAGCTAAAGATAAAGAGACATTTATCCCATCTGCTGCGGACCCGTGTGCCCTACAACTGCCAGTCCAGCCTACTACAATGGTACCATCAGTCCCCGGCTTGGGATCAGTACCTGCTAACAACGCCAAGGGTAAGGTGAATGACCAGAAAAAGTTAGGTGCACTTCCGCTAGTGGCACCGGAGCAAGACTGCTTACTGCTAATAGCCAATGGCGAATACCAGGTCCCCAGATGCTGTTCCCCTGTGGAAGTGTCTCTTCTCCCTTCTATCACTGACCTTGATCAACCATCAGTGGTGATGCGCCTATCAGCGAGCCACTACAGCAGTGCGGCAGAGGCAGAGCGGTTTACCTGTGAATTGAGCCCGCTGCACATCGACATCCCTCGGCAGCCAGCGCTGGTGCGGCCGGAACCGCGGAAGAGTCCCACGGCCGTGGCGACTCCCAGTGTGTCGGAGGGACATCCAGAGATGGGACCAGAGAAAGAGGAACCCATCGCAAGCCAGCGGAGTGGTGAGGAACCTCCTTACTCCCCACAGGCTCCGTTGGAGGTGGTCGTGGAAAAGGCCCCAACTAAAGCTCATGCTGAGCAGCAGAATATTGCTGGGCATCTCTGTGCCCGAGGTGAGACTGCTCAGGACCTGACGGTGGGCCCGTGTGACACCATAACCGCTGCCATAACTGAACTGAGTGTGAGTCCGTGCACTCCAACCCAAATGGTCCCAGGACTGGGATCCAACGCTCCCGAGTTTCCAGAAAGTGAGTGGACTGCCCCAGAAGGGCCGGGGACAGGTCCCCAGACAGCCGAGGTGGTAACAGTCAGCTTTCCTGATGACATCTGGCCACCGTGAATCAATGCAGTGGTAAGGTATCAACCCTTTACCTCCTTCAGGATTTAACAAAGACTTTGAGTACAGAGACATTGCTAATCGCTCGCTTCCCAGTGGAAGCCTCCCAAGTGCTTGGGGACAAGGACTGTGTTGTGAATGCCCCATTGAAATTTGCCTCCTCTAAGCGCAACATGGAGTGCTCTGTCCCAACAATGTACACAAATTATATAATAAAAATGCAGTAAAACATATAACATAGCACAGGTAACTCTAAACGAGATTGCATAATTCGTTGAGCATCACAATCACAGACTGTATCTTACTACGAGAACACTGCTGAACCTCATAATGGGGTGCCCCCATTTGATCGTAAGTAACCCTAGTTGGCGGGTACCTAACTCGTTGACTCCGTCGGAGTTGTTCTTCGGCAACTCCCTCGGGGGAGTAATAAGCATAGTCCTGAGGCCTAGCCTCTTCCCTTGAGGGGAGAAATGTCTCTGAGGGTACAAAACACGGGCTCTGTGGATCCAAAGGCTGGCCTGTTGGTGCCACCTTAGTAGGCATTGGCCTACGGGGCCCTTTACCCGTAGCTCCTTCGGGAGATGCCCCTTCTGCGGGATGGCCCCTTTGAGAGGGTCCCTCCATAGGGTCTTCCGGAGTTTCAGAGTGAGTCTCGTTAGTTACAGTCTCTTGACCCACTTCTGATAGATCGAACTCACCGTTGAGCGGTGTGGCCTGTAGTTCCTCTTCTTCTTCTCCCACTTGGGGGATGGGGAGAAGGTGATTACGATGCCAAACCTTTACCCGGCCATCGGTGTCTCTGATGCGATAAACCGGGAGGCCAGGCATCTGTGACTCCACCTCATATACGCCATCTCTCCACCGGTCCGCCAGTTTATGTTTTCCGGGGATTCCCAAATTACGAAGTAACACTGCATCCCCAGGACGTAACTCTCGATACTTGACTTTATTGTCATAACGTCTCTTGTTACCAGCATTCAGTTTGGCTGTAGACTTCTCAGCCTGTTGGTAAGCTTGTTGCAGACTGTCTTTTAGCCTTTGCACGTACTTAAAATGAGTGGTATTGAATATCCCGTCCGTGGATACTCAGAGACGCACATCTACTGGAAGTCTGGCCTCCCGCCCAAACATGAGGAAGTACGGGGAGAACCCCGTGGACTCATGGCGAGTACAGTTATACGCGTGTACCAAAGTTTCTACATGACGACTCCATTCTGTTTTCTGCATTCCCTTCAGGGTTCCATGTCCAACAGGGTCCTGTGAACGTTCAGGGGCTCCGACATTACCTTGGGGCATACGCGTGAACTGGTAGAAGCCCAGGGAACAGACGAGGCAGTCTTTTCCTGATCTCTCACTCATGGGTACTGGTAGTACCAATCGCAAATCGAGCACACAACCATGGTCTACTCGTTCAGAGCGTTCAGGATCAATACGAGGGAGATTGTATTGGTCAGGTACCGTATGATTATTTAGGGTTCGATAATCGACGCACAATCTTACAGATCCATTCTTCTTCCTTACTACCACTATGGGTGATGCATAAGGACTCCGCGACTCCGTTAGTATTCCAGCGGTCTTCATCTCCTCCAGGACATCCCTTACATCGTCCACATCCCTGGGGGCGATACGACGAGAGCGTTCACGGAATGGAGTGGCGTCATTCAGCCTAATAGTGTGTTGGGCACTGCGACTGCGGCCCACATCCATCTCGCTGGTAGAAAATACTGTTTTTCTTTCCTTCAGCTTGGCTGTCAGTCGATCCTTCCACTCGGTCGGCAGGGTCGAATCCCCGAAGTTGAAGTCCAGGTCGACTAACCGCTCACCTACTGCAGCGGCGTTCACCTGGGGCGCGGTTTCCACCGGGCTGACGGGATATATACTGCCCAGACTTTCTCCTACATCGATGTCCATTGGAAATGGGGAGATGTTTTGGATATACACATGGGTTCGGAGAGGAACTCGGGTCGTCCACTCTTTTACTTCAGGTATTACCCGATACCCTCTCTGGATCTCTTCCTCAGGATCACTCTCCAGAGAAAACAGATGATCGGTCTCCTCCCGATCCGGATAACAGCACCAGACGGCCATGCGTTTCACTCCCCCTGGTGAAATGGTCGTCAGTCCGCGTTGACGATTGTAGAGGTCCCCGTGATGCTCTAGGGCATATACTCGGTTGCACTCCTCTCTCAGTACAGGATCTAGGCGGGTATCGGCCATTGGCAATTCATTAGTCTCCTTCAAGTAGGCTCTGATGACAGCTCGTACTATATCCGTATTTGTCCCCAGGATGACCGGATACTGACACTGTCCTTGAGGTTTTGGGCACACCATTGCCTCCACATTCATGGGATGTTTCTTGCCGGTATTCAATTGAAGTATCTCCAGTTGAACGCTCACAATCCCATCGATGGGGTAATCTTCGTTGCTCAACCCCCTCACTTTCATATGTTCCGCCGACCGCAGGGGACAATGCTTCAGGTGCTGGTCGTAGAAGTGCCGGTATATTATGGTCACTTGAGACCCGGTGTCCAATAGAGCAGCAGCATAGACTCCCTCTACTACCACACGTACGATGGCCGAAGGGCCCACCTGACAGTAGCCATCTCCCCCTGGAGTTCCTTCGCCTGGGCTCAGGTCAGGAGGGGCTTCGGGAGGCGTGGGGGTAGCCTCGGTGGTTTTGTGTGTGTGTGTGTGTGTGTGTGTGTGTGTGTGTGTGATGGCCTCACTAATCGAACAAAATAAAAAAGCCAGATGTGAATGATTCTGAACCCATTAACCAGTGTCAGGATGCCCCCTCTTCACAATTTCTAAAGCAGCAATCCCGCCTGGGATCTTACCTGATCCGCAGTCCCTCAAGGTACTATACTGGAGGGGAGGTGTTACCTACCAGTCTTCCGATGTCCCCCGTGTGAAACTTGAGTCAGATCCGGAAGAAAGCAGAATAGGTTATTTCGGTGTAGGTATAGGGCAGTTAAGATAAAAACAGAGGGAGTGGGTGAGGGTGACAGAGAGAGAGGCAGAGAGGCAGAGAGAGAGAGAGACACAGACACAGAGAGAGAGGCACACAGAGAGAGAGGCACACAGAGAGAGACACACAGAGAGAGAGAGAGAGACACACAGAGAGAGAGGGACAGACAGACAGAGAGAGACAGAGAGAGAGAGACACAGAGAGAGAGACAGAGAGAGAGAGAGACAGAGAGAGACACAGAGAGAGACACAGAGAGAGAGACACAGAGAGAGACACAGAGAGAGAGAGACAGGGAGAGAGAGACAGGGAGAGAGAGACAGGGAGAGAGAGACAGGGAGAGAGAGACAGAGACAGAGAGAGACAGAGACAGAGAGAGACAGAGACAGAGAGAGACAGAGAGAGAGAGAGAGAGAGAGAGAGACAGAGACAGAGAGACACAGACACAGAGAGAGAGACACAGAGACACAGAGAGAGACACATACACAGAGAGAGAGACACAGACACACAGACACAGAGAGAGACACAGACACAGAGAGAGAGACACAGACACAGAGACACAGAGAGAGACACAGACACAGAGAGAGAGACACAGACACAGAGACACAGAGAGAGAGACAGACACAGAGAGAGAGACACAGACACAGAGACACAGAGAGAGACACAGACACAGAGAGAGAGACACAGACACAGAGACACAGAGAGAGACACACACAGAGAGAGAGAGAGACACAGACACAGAGACACAGAGAGAGAGACACGTGTGTGTGTGGGCCCGTCACTCCGCCTCAGGCCAATGAGAGGTGTGCGGGGGCGGGCGTCCCAAGGGAGCAATCTCATTGGCCTGGCCCAAGGTCCAATGAGATTGCCGCTAGGGACACAGGGAGGGACACAGGGAGACACATACAGACACGGACACATAGGTCACTTTCACAAATATATAGTAGATATATATCTCAAACCACTGTATGCCTGTCTGTCCTGTGTCCCTAGGGGAAATCGCATTGGAGCTTTGGCCCGTCACTCCGCCTCAGGCCAATGAGATGGCTCCCTTGGCCCGCCCGCCCCCGCACACCTCTCATTGGCCTGAGGCGGAGTGACGGGCCAAAGGACACACACACACACACTTTCCCTCACCCACTACATCACCCCCCCTCACCACCCGCAACTCACCTCCCCTCGCGGCGCCCTTTACGCTGCTTGGCCGCGCGGGTGGGGGGTTTAGCACCGCCGCCGCTCCCATTACCTCACAACCCTCAGGGGCGACGCAGCAGCCCTACCGCCTCCTTCCACCCTCCTCACAGCCTGCAAACCTGCTTGGCCGCGCACTGCGGGACATGCCGGCGGGAGGAGCAGGGAGTGGCGCCCGCTGGGGGACACCTCACCACGTGCCTCCCACCCACCCTGCAGCCTCCCCAAAGATTCCACTACGGCCGCCCGCTATCTTCAAGCCGCTGCAGCCGCCGCGTGAGGTATGGGGGGGTTGGAGGGAATGGCGTGTGCCCGCTATCTTCATGCCCCCAAAGCCGCTGCAGCTGGGGCGGAGGGGGGGGGGGGCCTAGCTTCATGCCGCCGCGAGGGGGTAAGATGCAGGGGGGAAATGCAGGCCTGCCCGTCCGCTATCTTAAGGCCTCCGTCTGAGGTATGGGGAGGGGGGGCGGGGGTAGGGGGGAGATGTCACTAAATAACCCACACACCCAGTCACTAAATAACTCACCCACAGTCATTAAATAACCCACCCAGTCACTAAATAACTCACCCACAGTCATTAAATAACCCACCCAGTCACTAAATAACCCACCCACCCAGTCACTAAATAAAGTCACTAAATAACCCACCCACCCAGTCACTAAATAAAGTCACTAAATAAAAGTCACTAAATAAAAGTCCTTATTTTCATGAATTGTGTGAATTCAGAATTTTTAAACTCAGGGCTGTTGCTGGAAGTTTTTGTTCCTATGTAACGTGACAGTATTTCATACTTTGTGTTATGGAACATGGAACCACTACTTTTTGGACAATCCTGTACTGCCAATGCTTTACAATGAAGAGAATGTATGTATAGAATAAGCTATACATCCATTTATTTTATTTTTTTTAAAGAAGCTTTTAGCTTTTTAAGAAGACTCTTCTCTGAATTAAGCACAGGGTCACTTATTTTTTTATTAGCACTTTGAGCAATAGTAACAAAGAATTAAACTGGAGTTATGTTGCTAAGCAAAACATGCTGATCCGTACAGTCAGAAACCATAAGCTCCCCAACAGGGTCCAAGCCCGGCTGATCTAATTAGGATACATATTTGGTTATTTATGGGGCAAAAAAACCTTTTATATTGTCAGGTGTAATTGCACTGATAACGTGTGTATGTGAACCTGCTGTATGTGGTTATGAAATGTATGTTGCTCCCCCCCAGGGCTGTTTTAAGACCTTCGTAGGCCCTTATTTCTAGAGGCCTGTGTATCCGATATTTTTACTAATTTCATAGTTTGCTTGTTTCTTTCGATACTAGCGATATCTGGCATCGATACTTTTGTTTCGATATTTAAAGGTATCGATACTTCGAAGGCATTTTAAATTAAAATTTGCTGTTTTCTCTTATTTTGTGATTTATTTAGGTATTTTTTCAAGTGAAATATTGTAGGCCCTAAAAGGTTCGTAGGCCCCAGGCACTGTGCCTAGTCGGCCTAATGTATAAAACCGCCCTGGCTCCCCCTATCGGGGTGTACTTGTAAAACTACAATTCTGTGAAGAAAATTTAGACTAAATTAGAAGAACAAAATGTTTTGACTGTTACATGAAGAACATAACTAAAAAATAAAAGTACTGTTGAAACGAAAAGATGACTGAAGTTTATTTGCTTTATCGTGTATCTTATGTGTTCTAACATCTTGGCTGCAGTACTTGCCCAGTGAGAGTATGTAAAGTGGGGTGTGCTGCAGTGATTGGGGTGTGCTGCAGTGATTGTGATTGGGGTGGGGGGGGGGGGGGGTGGTGTGATGAGGTCTCATTGTGGTCCCGATATGACCTACACTTCCTCATCTTTGTTCTCTAAACTGAAAACTAGAAGCCAACTATTCGAACCACAGACCAGAAGATCAGGAGTCAACTTTATAACCAGAGTCAGAATCAGTAACCAAGCTGAAACTGAGGTGTACAAAGCATGAAGCCGCTGTCTGAGTAGGTCCACTGCTGAAAAGGAAATTGAACAAGCAAAGCCCCTCTGCACTCCCTCCTTACCTTTAACTGTAACAGGGCAGGGCATACTGGACATGTATGTGTTACTGCAAGCATGTCAAACTCAAAGGCGATCACGGGCCAAATAAACAAGGTTTAAGCTTAGGTGGGCCGCAAAAAAAACAACTTACATTTTCATAGAAACGTAGGTTTATTTTGAAAAGTATTGTGTGTGTGTGTCTGTGTCTGTGTCTGTGTCTGTTGACCTCACTAAACGGAAAAAAAAAAAAAAAAGAGCCAGATGTGAATGACTTCTGAACCCATTAACCAGTGTCAGGATGCCCCTCTTGATTTCCAAAGCAGCAATCCCGCCTGGGATCTTACCTGATCCGCAGTCCCTCAAGGTACTATACTGGAGGGGAGGTGTTCCCTACCTGTCTTCCGATGTCCCCCGTGAGAAACTTGAGTCAGATCCGGAAGAAAGCAGAATAGGTTATTTCGGTGTAGGTATAGGGCAGTTAAGATAAAAACAGAGGGAGTGAGTGAGGGTGACAGAGAGAGAGGCACAGACAGGGACAGAGAGAGAGGCACAGACAGGGACAGAGAGAGAGGCACAGACAGGGACAGAGAGAGAGGCACAGACAGAGAGAGGGAGAGGCACAGACGGACAGAGGGAGAGGCACAGACGGACAGAGGGAGAGGCACAGACAGAGGCACAGACAGAGACAGAGGCACAGACAGGGACAGAGAGACAGAGGCACAGACAGGGACAGAGAGAGAGGCACAGACAGGGACAGATAGAGAGGCACAGACGGACACAGAGGCACAGACGGACAGAGACAGAGGCACAAACAGACAGAGGCACAAACAGAGGCACAGGCAGGGACAGAGAGAGGCACAGACAGGGACAGAGACAGAGGCACAAACAGAGACAGAGGCACAGACAGGGACAGAGAGAGAGAGGCACAGACAGGGACAGAGGGGCACAGACAGGGACAGAGAGAGAGAGGCACAGACAGGGACAGAGAGAGAGAGGCAGAGACAGAGACAGACAGACGCACAGACAGAGACAGACGCAGGGAAAGAGAGAGAGAGGCACAGACAGGGACAGAGAGAGAGAGGCACAGACAGGGACATTGAGAGAGGCACAGCCGAGACAGACGCACAGACAGGGACAGAGAGAGAGGCACAGACAGGGACAGAGAGAGAGGCACAGACAGGGACAGAGAGAGAGAGAGGTACAGACAGGGACAGAGAGAGAGAGGCACAGACAGGGACAGAGAGGCACAGACAGGGACAGAGAGAGGGACAGACAGGGACAGAGAGAGAGGCACAGACAGAGAGGCAGAGAGAGAGGCACAGACAGGGACAGAGAGAGAGAGGCAAAGACAGAGACAGAGAGAGAGGCACAGACAGGGACAGAGAGAGAGAGGCACAGACAGGGACAGAGAGAGAGAGGCACAGACAGGGACAGAGAGAGAGAGGCACAGACAGGGACAGTTAGAGAGGCACAGACAGGGACAGAGAGAGGGACAACCCCTACCCACCCCCTTCTCTCAATCCCCTCTTCTCACTCTCCACACCTCCATTCTCTCCCCCCCTCCATTCTCGCTCCCCCCCCTCCATTCTCGCTCCCCCCCATTCTCTCTCTGACCTCCACAGATGCACACAGCCACTGACCTACAGACACTCACACAGACAGACCAACAAAGACACTGACCACGCACAGACACCCACACAGTCACTGGTGGCCTGCACACACACACACACACACAGCCACTGATACACACTCTCTCCCCCCCTGGTCACGCTGTGCACTGACCATGGTGGCCGCTGGGGGTCGTAGACTTTCCAGGATTCTCTGCCGTCTGACCGTTTCAGAGCAGGGCCATTCGTCGATCACCTTGAGGGTGTGCTCCTTCCAAGAATCGATACTCTCTTCGCCTGTGGGGACAGGGACCATCCCTGAGAACGCCTTCAATTTCCTATAATTTTGGGCTTGAGCGGACGTAGTTATCGCTTCCACTAGCTGCGGGAATGTCACTCCTAACAGGGAGCCGTCATTGTTGGAGCCACTGGCTATCGCTGCTCGCTGCCTGTTAGGGGTTGGGGTAGAACTGTTCACGGACCGGTTAGTAACCGGTGATGTGGCCGGACTGCCGGCCCAACTGGTGGCCTCTTGCCTAGCATCTGAAGAGAAGGTCACTCTGGGTAGGGATATATCTGATCGGATGGGTGTACTGGCGGCCATATCTCTGTCGTCCCAACCCTCATGTCTGGGGAGGGAAGTGACGTGACTGGAAACGGTTCCCGGGTAAATTAGAGGGCATCCGTGCGGCAAAGTCTCTGGTAGATACACTACTCGTGGGCCTCTATCAGGAAGTATAGCTTGTTCAGTGGCTAGCAATAGGGTATTCTCTTGCCGGTCAATGTCATAGTGCTTGCTGATGAGGCGGGCGTCCGACAGACCAGGTAATGTCCTTACTGCGCTGCAGACAGTAAACATGGAGACATCAGCAGGCACTCCGTCTACGGCGACCACGTGTCGCAGAAGCTCTCCTAGCTTTTCGGCCCAATCGGCCACTTGTTTGGGCGTGAGCGCAGACATGCTGACTGACAGGGTAACGGTACTACAAAGTGGGGCACCCCAGGACTATCTCAGCAGCGCCTCCAAATGTAACGGGTATTCCCTATGAATACCGCCGCTACTACCTGCTGTGCAACCTGTGTGGCTCTCAGGAGCCTAAGCCTCCGCTTGGGGAACCTGGGGTACATACATATCATACATCTCTAGGTGCAACGCCTCCACCTGGGAGGGATCCCAACGGAGTGGGAGGAGGCCCTCACAGGAAACAACCACACAACACGAACGAATATAAAACAGGACTGGCTTTACTGCATGGAAACACATATATCACTCAATAACATCATAACATCATCATGCGCCACTGCGGGCGCTAACCACACTGGGTGTCACGGCGGACACTAACCACACTAGGCGTCACGGCGGACGCTACCACCTCTAGGCGTCACGGCGGACGCTATCACCTCTAGGCGTCACGGCGGACGCTACCACCTCTAGGCGTCACGGCGGACGCTATCACCTCTAGGCTTCACGGCGGACGCTAACACCCACAATGTGACCCCACCCTGTGTCCAGTAACCCCCACCCAAATGTCTCGTACTCCCAGAGTCAAATACCACTGTGCATATGTGTGTGTGACTGCGCAGCCACTATGTTTGGTGATAGGCCTGGTTGGTGCACGTGAGTTACAGGTTACCTGCCCGGGCTCCAGCCACGGGTACCGCGATATCAATCCGCACGATCCGACGTTGTCCTCCACACCGCGTGGGTTGAAAGTCCAGCGCGAACAATGTCTCTCCTAGTCTTAGGGTCTTTGGTGGTGTTCTGAGCCCAGAACCCACCTCGCAGGGCCGCACGGCTTCAGCACTGTGTCCCTGACTACTTGACCAAATAATGGGGCAGTGTCCCTATCTAGGGCCTGTCCCTAAGCTCCACAAGCTATTAGGTGGCTCAGAACCTAACTGGGACCTTGGGGGCTGCTGGCCTATGCAGAGGGTCACTGACCCCTGCATCCACCTCTTACCCCTAGCTGGTCCGGATCCTGACTGCCTGCGTGCTGCCAAAACCCCGCGAAATGTATCTAACTGGGAGCAGGGGTATCCGGCCTTCCGATTGGCTCCCTGGCGTCAGGTGTCTCTGCCCCTAAGCACCCTGGGGGCTGGCAGTCTATTCTCGCGCATGCGCGAGCTGTCTGAGCCTCCCGCGCTGTGCATTGCCATTGCGCATGCGCAACAGCCCTGTGTATGGCGGCGCCCTGCTTCCCGAGCCGCCGGGCCGGTGGCAACGCGATCGCGGCCTTAGCGACGGCCCGATCGCGTCCCCGGCAACGGGCCTGCTCGCCGCTCGCGTCCCTAGCTACCAGGGATCTCTATGCTCGCGCTCCAGCCCGCTCCACACGCGCGCTCGCAACTGGAAAGGAGGGGGTGAGTGCGCGAGGGGGGCCTGGCTACACGCGAGGGGGGACCTGGCTACATCTGTATAGAAATGTTCTCCCTTTATCACTTTACAGTACATGTCTTTAGGTGACTGCTAATTTACCTTTGCATTTAAAACTAATTCCTTTTCTCCTTCTACCCTGTGTCCCTGTCAGGATACATCCCCACTGTAAAATAAAATATTAAACGTGTATAAAGATTCCAGGACAGTGTTAGTCTAGTGAAATATTATCAAAGGTATCGCTAGCGTGCAGGGAAAGTCTCTATTCATTACATTTAATTAGATTTTTTGGAAAGCTGTGAGTGCATGCGAAATGTTTTGTTAGCAATCGTCAGTTTGTTTCCTCTTTTCTTTTAATGTGTATGTGCCCATTTTTGGAAATCTGATCATGAATGACATGCCTGTTTTGCCTTATTAATTTGAAGTGAGCCTACTATTGTGCAGTTTGGGACTTACCAATATTGTCACAAAAACAAATCTTGTCTAAAAAAAAAAAAAATCACTCAGTGTTCAAGATTATGTACCATACTTCATTACCTCAGTATGTATACACACACACACACATGACTTAGCACCCGAGGATTCCTATCTTCTACCACCTCCCTAAAATTCACAAACGTCTTGATAATCCACATGGATGACCAATTGTATCTGGGGTGGAGTCGAAGACAACCGGCGTGTTGCAATATGTAGATTACTATCTCAACCGTATGCCAGCTTGCTGAGATCTCATCTGCGGGACACACTTCACATCCTCGACCTAATCTCAGATATTTGTTGGAAGGACACTTATTTGTGGGCCACCTGCGATGTCTCTTCTTTATATAACTGTTTAGGGCATCGTAAGGGTGTAAATGCTATTAGATACTGTGACGGTAGTGGTAACTGGCATCACAAAACTGTGATGAAGCCCAGCTAGCTACCCCTAAATCCATGTAACTTGGCCACCTATGTAAGGCTTATTTCAACCAAATGTATTTAATATATGGGGGAGAACAGGGAAGGTACAATGCACTGTGTATGTGAGAATGTATTCCAAAGCACTTTATTCCCTGTTAATGCAATCCCCAAGTCTAGTTGAGCAAGCAGTATGAGGTAAAGTGTTTTGTGATCTACTTGTAAGCACTGTGATGTGATTTGGGAGTCAGCCCTGTAAAGTGTTAATTGGATTATGTGACTTTATGTACTCATTTCTTAGATGCCAGATTTGCATGGGAGTTGCATTGGAGGGGTCTCTATGATTTAATCAGCTGAGGTTCCTCCAGATAAATGTGCATTGAGACAATGGTTGGGAGCGTGGAGGTGTTACAGACATTTGGTGAGTGTGAAAGAGTGGACAATCAGGTTTGCTCTGATTTGCCAGCAGCCCCACCCCTATAAAGGATAGCAACAGAGGGCTATATAAGGGGTGCTGCTGGTCCGAGGATTAGATTCCCTCAGAGAGGCTAACAGAGGGAGAGACACTCTGGGAAGGAGTGTGGACATTCCCTCAGAGGACTATCTGAGAGACTGAGAGACATTCTGTGAAGGAGTTTGGATATTTACAGTGACCAGCTGGAGATACATGTCACAGGCACTGCTGTGTGATCAGCCCTCTGATATCCTGGGCGAGAAGCGGACAGGGCAAGCCTTCTTGAAGCAGGCCCCATGCACCTAGCGAGGCTAGAGTCTACTCCCCAGGCTCCCAGTTGGTATTGTATCTTGTTTTGTACATCGTGATTTGTCTGCTGGCGTGCCAGAATAAACAGAGTAGAAAGATAAAAAATGCTGCACACTAATAAAAAATCAAAAGAGGATACAACTACCGGTGCTCCTGGTTCAGGATTCTCTGTGTCAATCCAGGGTTAATGAAATTAAGAAAATCAGGGCTCCACTCCATTTCTGCTTTTGAGAAAGGCCTGTGTGGCCGACACGTCAAGTCTATTTCAATAAATTAGTTTAGTGCCAGAATAAACCCCATTTTATTCAACAACTTTGTCCTGTCTGGTGCTAGTGATCCCGGTGGTTTCAGTGTAAAAGTACTGGGCTCCCATGACAGGCTTTTTCTGGTGGTATAGCCGTGGGATCACGAGGCTTTGTGTTGGGATTTCTTGCGGGTAATCACAGCTCAAAGACGGTCTTGAATTTTCAAGACCGCAGGACAAGTTGTTCCAGACAAATATTGTACAAACCTGATATTTTACCATTCGATCAAATTTATATTAGATGGCTTGTCCAGGAGGAAGTTATTGTTCTTGGGACAGAGAATCATTACTTACTAATGGTTTGTACTGAGCATTGGAGCAGTTCCATTCGCTGGTCATTTTGTGTCAAGTATTTCTCCACAGGGTGGAACATTCCGTCGTTTTCGTACAGTCGTCGATCCACCTCAGTGGGGTCCATGTTTGTTGGGCTGAGCATACTGTAACGGTGCTCACCACAAACAGGACTTAGACCGCAGGGCTGAGGTGGGGATGCAGACAACTGCCGACGTGCAACCACGAGACCAGGTCCGGATTGCAGAGTCAGGGTTGTGTAGCCGGGTCAGGGTAGGAGAGTTTGGGTAGATTGAGGTACGTGCCGTAGTCAGGGGTTGGAGAGAGAAGAGGAGTCGTAATCCGTAGCCGTGGTCTAGAAAAGGAGAGAGCGGGAGTCCAGTAACGAGCCGAGGTCCAGGGGTACGAGAAGACAGAGGTCCGGATATGAGCTGGGGTCCCAACGAAGAGAACAAGACAAGGCAACGGCACAGCACAGCAGCGAGCAAACACGGTACATAAGGCCCAGGACATAGTGAACTCAGCGTCGCTGAGCCGGGCTGAGCCGCGCTGAGCCGCGCTGAACAGATGCACAAAGACCCTGCATCTGTTATCAGCGTGGCTATAGTTTCTCCCTCCGCATGCGTGCTGATGTGTGCGGAGGCTGAGAAACTTCCCAGAGACAGGCAAGTTTGAAATTTGCCGCTCGGGGAAGCGGAGGAGCGGTCACGTGACCGCTCCCATCCAATGCCGGTCCGGCATTGTAACTACAGAGCCACCAGACCAGCAGAGGTGTGTGTGTGTGGTGGTGTGTGGTGTGTGTGTGTGTGGGGTGTGTGTGTTGTGTGTGTGTGTGTGTGTGTGTGTGTGTGTGTGTGTGTGTGTGTGTGTGTGTGTGTGTGTGTGTGTGTTGTGATGTAGTGTGGTGATATTTTATCAAATTGCACAAATGTTATAAATTATTTATTCTCACAACATGTCTTTTTTTTAAATTTTTAAAATATTATTAATAATACACCACACACACACACACACACACACAAACACACACACACAGGTTCCCCAGTGACACACAAACACACAGACCACTTCAAAGTGACACACACACACACTGACAGCTACCAAGTGACACACACAATGATACCCGCCTCCCAAGCGAGCTTGCTGTCTCCTCTGCCAGAACAGCAATAAGCTCCTGGTAGAGCGAGCAAGCATCAGCGAGCAGCAGCACCAAAGTGTTTACTATGTCCCATGCCTAAACAGTAGTTTATGCTCAGCCAGTTTGTGGGAGGACTTGCTCAGTACTTAAAGGGCAGGCAGCCAACAGTAATGGCAACACACAGCTGCAGGGTAATGAGAAATCAGACATAGGCTGTCCACTGATAGGCAGGAGTCGAGTGCATCGCAGGTGAGGAGCAATTGACTGAATTAACCCATGTGCTTCTGGAAATGCGGTGCCACCATGTATTGGAGACAGGAGTGTCCTCTGTTGTGTCATAAGAGGCGGTGCAGGGGCGGAGCCTAAGTCAGGTGCCGGCAGGGGTATTGTGGCGCTCGCGCGCAGTGCACGTGTGAGGGGCATCACCCAATGTGTCACGGGGGCGGGACCGAGGTCCAAGCCTGACAATCTAATCCTCTGACTTCTCTCCCCAATCTGCAAGAAGAGCTTTCTAGGTTTGGCTTGATCTCAGGCTACAAAATTCATTCAGCAAAGTTAGAAGCTCTAAACCTGACTTTATCAGACATAGAGGGAAAATTAATCAAACTAAATTTTAATTATCATTGAAATAATGCAAGATTGAAATGTATGGACTTTTCTCACTAAGAACTATCAAACGCTCTATAAATATAATTACCCAGAGCTTTTTACTAGAATAAAACGGGATCTTTTACTTTGGAGATTGAAGGAAAATCCGTTATTTCCTTCCCCTGGCTTCAGAACCAAAAGGAACCTATTCTCTGCAGAGAAAAACTGAGGACAAACTGAAGGAAAATCCGTTATTTCCTTCCCCTGGCCTCAGAACCAAAAGGAACCTATTCCCTGCAAAGAAAACTGAAGCCTTGTGACTGGATACACAATCTGCACCATTTTGCAGCAGACTTCCCCGGAGAAGTTTTTCACGCCCTGCCACTGTTATCTCCGATTTTTGATGAACTTTTCAGGCCTGGGAGACGAACAAAATGAAACGTAACGCACGCCAGGTTTCAAATCCTTTGTCTCAATTTATTACTCATAGGGTAATGATTTTTATACAGAAAGAAAAAAGATATTAGTTAGAGGCGTAACATAGGCGTATCATAGGCGTGACATAGGCGTATACTAGGTGTGTCTTGGGCGTAGCTTTAATTAGAGGCGTGATTTAGGGGCAGGACATATTAGTGGCGTGACTTTTGAGACGTGTCCCTTTTCAATACAAGCAATGTTCTGAATACATAGCTTATTCATTGTCTGTTATCAAAAGAGACCTTGAGTCTTAGCAACTTTATTTCACTACCTTGCTTCTTGCAGAGAACCATTCTATTATATTCTACTAAAACACCAGGAAATTGACATCACAAAAGTATCTAGTAATATCCTGGCCAGGGAGAATGAAATGCAATTTAGCAGAGAAACTGAGTGCATTCAGGAATTATATTTCAGCAAAAGGCTGACTACAGAATCTTAACTAGTTATGACCAGACAAAATGAAAGCTTAACATGAGTGCACATTCTGGGCCTGACATATTGGTCCTAACAATTCCCTCCTTTTTGTTCTCTAATAGAACAAATACCCTTACTAGGTACGCTTCTCTATGACTATGGCCTTATGGGGACCAATAGTATCATAGACTCTGTTCATGGCCACATATGAATTATTAGTTGCATACATGGTGTGAGATGAAACTGAAGGTTTCCTTGAGACAAATGAAAGCATTGCACACTTAGCACAGTGAAAAATAACAAAAATTGCTGCGATTATACTAATCACTACAATAAAACCATAGAGAATTTTCATACCCAATTCTCCGATCCAACTAGTGAGTCCTGACATCCAATTTAAGCTAAGGCCTGAGGATTCTTTACGCATCCTTGCCTGAATTTCCTGTAACTTATCCATATCTTTATGAATAGCGCCAGACTCGTCTTCAATATAGGCACAGCACTTCTGTCCTACAAGTTTACAAACACCTCCTTGTGAGGCTAGCAGATAATCAAGAGCCATTCTATTCTGTAATAATACTGTTTGGATCTGCTCTTGTTCATTAGTCAAACGGATGATAGCATCACTTGTCTGATTAAGAGCATCATCAATATTTACCATCAGCTCACTCAATTTAGAATAGAGATCCAGAACACCTAAACTAGGTATAAAAACCCCAGCTGCAATGCGGGCTGGACTAATGGTCCTGGTCAGATCTTTTCGATTTCTCAGCCTTCCTTGGGGTAATGTGTCAGATACATAGAAAGTGGGAAGGATGAAACCCAGATAACAAAGGGCAGTGTGATTGCAGGGTACAATCTTAGTGGCCCACATGCCACACAACCAATAGAGATATATATATATATATATATATATCATTAAATATTTCTATAGATTAGAAAATGGCTTACATCTCAATATGTCACAATCTAAGGGTCAGCTATTTGTGAGAATTGGTGGGGGTTAATTTCTGCTAAGAGCGACTGCACAAACATTCTTCTTGCACACATCTTTCATACTGCATTTACTCAGAATGGCAAAACGGACCAAGATGGCTGCTTTGGTCAAAATGGCTGACTTGTGATCCTTTCCTTGTGGTTGACTCACGTCCCTTTGTGACCTCCCACCTTCCTCATATCCAGTCTTCTCAGTCCTCCCATATCCTTAAGAGACAGTCTATTTAAAGAACAGAACAGTTAACCATTTCATAGTCCTGATGGACCAAGATGTCCAAGTTGTGCATAACTGCATTCCTTTCTTTTCCGGCCATTATATCAGCCCAGTTGATTTCTTCTTTGGTCTCTTCTTCTGGGGGACTGGCGACATCATCACCGCAGAGAGGCATAGCGTCGGTGGGGGTTGCAACGCACTTCTGGATCAGAGTTTTGCTGTACTTAATACATAGAGAGCAATGAGTAGGACAAACACACACATACAAAAACATTCGCTAGCTTCGCTCAAAGCAAATCAATCCAACCACCAAGTCCCCATGGTCCCTAAATCCTGGATAAAATACATAACATTGTGCTTTAACTAGGGCGCATACATGCCCCTCCTTTTGAGGCTAAAATATAGTCTAGAGCTATTTTATTCTGCGGGGTCATTAATTTAAACTAAACCTATTCTTGGTTAAATGAGTAAATGTCTGTGGCTGTATGATTTAGGATATCCCTGTAAACCTGTCATACAGTAACCCAACTCCTACATTTGGGAATAAATTCCTTGAAACATATTCTTCCCATAGACTACTTTTTAGCACTTGTGTATTGGGTGCATCTCTTCTGTTTCTAACTCTACCTGTGAGCAATTAACATAACCGTGTGTTTGACTGATAAAGCATTCTCCCACCGGGATATCATTCTGCAGGGAGATTCTATTAACCTAGAAATCCAAACAAAATAAACAAAGTTAAACAAATAATACCTTATACTATTTTGTCATCCTTATGGGACGCCACGTACACAAACATAATGGAGCATACATTGTAACTGAAAATTAATAAAAACCTGTAAAAATAAAAAGTTCAAAGTTCGTGTGTTGAGGCCTGGACATTTTTGCCTATGACCTTTTTCCCTTGATGATTAGTGGTCAGAGAGTATTGTGTCCATCAAAACACTTATTTGCAGGCGCTGTGTCTTTGTCTTTATTAGCTGGTTGTGCCTAGGCTGGCACCATTTTGACGTGCGTGATGTGTATCCATGATGATAAGAAATTTTTACTGCAATGCTGGTGATGAGTAGCATCTAAATGGCCTTTTCATCTGGGATGAAGAGCGTGCTTGCGTAGAAAATGCTTGACCATTAACCCGTCTTGCGTAGGTGCACTTTCAGCTTTAACCTGTGCCTAGAAAGACTCAAAAATATATATTAGTTGCATGCAATACTTATTAATTGTTTTATTACCAATAACATGGTCCTTAATTAGTTACTTTGAACTACTGATGGTCATAACTCATCCCATAAGTGTCTCATAGGGAGAGAATTTATACCTAGAAATAAATTCTTGTATTAATAGGGTTACTACTATTATTAGCATCCGCAATATTAAACAGAGATATTCCCTATTAACGCTCCTCAAATTTTAAATTAAGCAACCACTATGGACTTGACTTTGCTACAATCCAAGTTGGGCCTGACATATTGGTCCTAACAGAGATATCATCAAATCTCCTGGATGGGCTGTATTATTTCAGTCAAGATGAATATACTCCCGAGATTGCTTTACTGTTTCCAGACACTTCCGGTCGCTATCCCGATAAAATATTTAAAGGATCTACAGAATAAAATTATGCAGTTTATATGGGGTAACAAAAAATCGAGAGTGCCGAGATCAGTCATGCTCGCTCCCAGTGAAAGACGGGGTCTGGCGGTCCCTGACATTAGGAAATACTATTTGGCCTCCCATTTGAAACAGTTAATCTCCTGGCATTCTCAAGAAAATCAATATAGATGGGTGGATTTAGAAAATGGTTTCTTCAAAGTCTCACACACAAAGGCAACACTGAACAGATCCCTCTGTAGCTCGTCATTAGCTTCTATTCCCTTTTCCAATCATTCACAGGGGAGATCATCGACTGGCATTTTGCAGTACATCTTCAGGGTTGGTCAAAGAATCATCATTTATTTGTTCCGGCTCCACTTCCCTGGTATTGTTTGTTGAGGGTTACTCACTATCAGAACTCAGAACCAGACAGACACTTCTTTTGGGCACATGACTTCTGCCTTGGACCCTCTGGAGATTCCGTTATTCCCTGGATGAATCTTCCATTCACTCTAGGTTGGAGGGCATTGTAACCCCCTTCTTTTATCGCAGGGTCATCTGCTGACATCTCTGCAACTTTCACGGAAAGCATGCTCTTCCTCTTTACTTTGGAAAGCTCTGGCACATCAGGGATATTGAGGTCCCATTATTTGCTAGAAACTTTTGCAGTTTCCCTGCACCCACCATGCTTTTCTTGCAGTTGCAGTAGTAGTTGGAAATATTCAGCGTTCAGCTGTCCTGCACTTGCTGTCGATGTTCAAGGTCCAGGGCATAGAGACAACTCGTCCGTGTGACCTAGTCCAGGCACCACCTGGAAAGGGCAAAGGTACCATCGTCAAGTATCTCTAGCTATTCCTATGGACATTTTGTCTTTTTTTATGGACATCTAGAAACCAGGTTACGGTAGGGTTAAAATACCCTGAATCAAAAAGATACACCTTGTATATAATCAATTAAGGGAGTGGCCGCACAAAAAAACAACTCAATCATCTCCATTATAAAATGAGGAAAATGCCATGAATTTATCATCCCCTGATGAAGTGATTGATATCATGAAACGCGTAGGGTTGGCGGTTTATTTTGAGGTTTTGCCTTTAGCCCAACTCCTGAGGAGAAGACCTGGTCCCTCTGGTTGTCTGAAAAACGCTGCGGAGGTAGATCACACAGCTGGAGATGTCACAGCAGCACCATCTGCACTGACTGAGGACACAGCAGCACCTGCACCAACTGCACTGACTGAGGACACAGCAGCACCTGCACCATCTGCACTGACTGAGGACACTGCAGCAGACAGACATAAGGATCCAGATACTACAGAACCCGACAGGACCTTCTGAGTGGGCGCCACACTTCCACTTAAAAGTGTGAAGGCTTTTATTTATGGACACCATGTGAGTGCAAAACCATATGTGTTTTTTTATATATATTTTTATTAAAACTGTACTTCTCTATGGGCGTTTGGGCGTTTTCGCTGCTTTCTTTCCCCATATGCACTGAAGGAGGAGTGTAAAACCTCCCACACAGGGCAGCACACGCCTGAGATCCCTGGTTCTACTTCAATTTTGGAACTATTTATTTCACTACAAATAAGATTTATCACCATGTGATTATTTTTATTCTATAGAACTTTATTTTATTATAGGCTGTAAAGTATAGTTATTTCTATTTGTTTATTGATTTTCACTGTGCTTATATTGGATAATTAGTTATCCTCTTATTGTATATCCACTTTTGTGTTATAATCTTTGTACCTAATTTAAAGCATCACTTTAGCAGCACACTAACATTTTCCTTCCAAGCGCGAGGACCTGAAAAAACTGTCAAGATCGATATCAAGTGTAGAAAAATCAATTTTGGCGGTAGGGATAAAGGATAAACCCTTTCTCTTTTTTGCTTTTTATGTTGGACTTATTTCCCTTTTTTTCTGTGAGATAATATTTTTCACCTCTGCTGTGATTTTTTTGATCAATTTATATATGAGGTGTATCCATTTTTGGATACCATTTTTGAATACCTCAATACAGAGTCGATATACTGTACTTTGTTTATGAGTGTGGGGAACATCATTATATGTATAGTATTTGTGGGAATTTTTAGGGATTCCCCTTTATCCCCTTTACTACCCCGGAGAGCAGGGGTGCGCAAGCTTTTCATTCTGCGCCCCCCCCACCTCCCGCGTGCTCTCCCCCGCTGCTCGCGCCCCCTGCCTTACCTGGTGTCCGGCGTCTTCTGACGTCACAACGTCATGTGACATCGCGTTGCCATGGTGACACGTCGCTGGAAGCCGCCGGATACCAGGTAAGGGAAGTTACAGAGGCCTCGCGCGCGCACTCCCCGGCACTTAATTTAAATGCTTTGCGGAAGAGCGCATTGCCTCTGCAACCATGACGCCCCAAACCCCAAAAATCTCATGCCCTACCTGGCGCCCTCCAGTTTGTGCACCCCTGCCTTAGAGATTTCCTATAAATTGTTCTTTGGTGGGCTGTTTGCAAGTTTATATCTCTAATGACCATGCATAAAACCAAATGATTTTTTATTTTATTTTTTTACTAGCAGCAACCAGCAACAGGTTTTGCTGTATTTGTGCTAAAAGAGCAGATAAGATGAGTCCTTCTAAAATAAATACTGTTGATTCAGTGACCAAGGCAGTGTTACAAAGTACAAATCAAGAGCTGGTTGCAAAACTGAGGCAAAAACACTGCACCATATTCCTAAACGCACAAATCTTGTATTCTGTGGGCCGTTTTCTTTCAATGAATCTGAAGCAGGATTTTTGCTCCAGTTTTTCAGCCAGGAGATAAATATCATATTTCTCATTGCCTTTGTATAATATATGCTTCTTATTATTTGTACCCAAGATTATCTAACTAAGAAAGCTTTAAAAGCTCTAGAGCTGGCAATGTGATTTGAATGAGAGAAAATCTGCGAAGGAGATTATAGTTGAGTTGTAAAGTGTTATTCAATAATCAAAAAACAACAGGGGCAAAGAAAAATTGGCGTTAGCATTCCTCCAAAATAGAAAATGAGTGGAGAATTTCCCAATAGAGTGGCAAGAAAAGGTTTTTTTTTCAGCAACTGATTGGCACTGCACCCATAATATGCCCCATTAAAAATAATATTTAGGTCCACAGACAAACCTTTTTGTTATAGCACATCATTTCACTAAGAAAAGGAAATGCTTTTGCGAGTTATTATCTGTCCAGCCTTGACTTTCCACGTTTTATTTATTTTTCCTTTAAGAGCACATTGATTTTAACTTGACGTCACTTGCCGAAGACTATAAGTAGTTGACTTTATAATTCAAATGAGATTTGCCACCTTCACTATGTTACCCTTTTCTTAGAACTTTTAAATAAGGTAAATATTGTACACCATGTTATCTGTTCTTCTGGAACAATGATACTAGCAATGGATTTAATTTAACCCTCGAAATGCCCCATGGTGTTTGCCGACATATATTAGGCGGCATTATGACGTTGCCCGGTGTCATGGACTTGTTAATGTCGAGTTTGCGGGGAACTGATATTGTGATCAGAACAGAAGGACTTCCTGACATCAAGCAATAGATCAGGGTCATGTGATTGCTATACTAAATTATCACATGACCTCAAAGCTGAAACGTTCTGCTGTGGACCTTCTGCAGCAGAAAGGGTCTAAGGGGCAATTGTGCCGGTTATCAACTTTGAGCTAAGCACATCATATGGAAGAGTGTCCAATGAGAAGTGCCACACACTATTTGTTTTCTAAACAAATCTCTGTTTTAGTTTTACGGATTAACGCCATGTTCCAGTGACATCATCTGTCTGGAATTAGAGCTTTATCTGATTATATCACCAGTGTGTGGACAAAGCATTGGTGGTTACTGGAGGGCACGGTCATGCGTGACTGAGTGTGTGGAACTGTATATATATGTTCTGTATTCTTTGCATGCAGTAAAACTGTTATATATACCAGCATGTGTTTTATTGTATGGGGTTCCTGTAACGGGGTTATTCCACATAATAGGATCCTGTGCAGGTGGAAGCGCTACTGATTACCGACTCAGATACACCCCAGGTTCCCAGCAGCGGAGGCTCAGGCCTCCTGTGAGCCGCAGGTAAAGCAGCACATACACCATAGCCGCCATATCTCCCAGGGGGTGGGGGAATATGTGCTACAGGTACATGTTTGCTTTTTTAGAATTTAAATATAAATATAATCAATGTACAGTATTAAGTATTTATACATTTTACTCCATTATTCATGCCTTGTTTTATTTCTTTCAAGTATGTTAATATTTAATTCTGCAAATATATATATATATATATATATATATATATATATATATATATATATACATTAAACTTTTGTGATCTACTGTATACAGTATGTCTGCTTTGTGAACAGAAGTCATAAGTTGTAAACTCCAAGCTTCTAATTTTGAGCATATTTTTAGAAACATGGTGCTGCATAAAGGTTATCCACACGATGCTGCCTTCAGACATGTACACAGTGGCATCTTCAGTGATGTTCATGTACATACACTACCTGCTCAGTTTTGGACTAAAACGAATATACTTGAGACAACGCGCCGGAGAACATCTTTTCTTCTTTGCTCACATTTGGAGGGACGTTAAACGCTCTCCTGGACTCTGGCTGCTAAATCTAAGTATATCTAGATTGGACTCATTACCTTCCTCCGTTATCACTATTAAGTTTGTTATCACTGTATATTTGTAATTAACTAATTTATATTAGATTAGTGTTTAGCGCTGCTTTTTTTCTTTTTATATATATATACTAGCTTTTGTACCCGCTTCGCCCGGGAGCTGCCGGCATATCTCCCCGCGTTGCTGCCGCATCTCCCCTCGTTGCTGGTACATCACCCTGCCCCCCCCCCCCCCCCCCCCCGCTGCCAGCACATTTCCCCGCGCTGCTGCCGCATCTCCCATCTCCCCTCATTGCCGGCACTGAGCCTGCCCCCCCGCTGCCCCCCCGCTGCCCCGCACTTCCCCCCTCCCCCCCGCTGACGGCACATTTCCCAGACCCCTCCTCCCCCCCTCTCCCCCTTGCTGCTGGCACATCTCCACGCACTCCCCTCCCCCCGCTGCTGGCACATCTCCCTACGCTGCTGCCGTATCTCCCCTCGCTGCCCGCACATCTCCCCGCCCCCCCTCCCTCACTGGTACATCTCACCCCGCTGCCGGCACATCTACCCGCGCTGCTGCCACATCTCCCCTCGCTGCTGGCACATCTACCCGCCTTCCCCCCCCCCCCCCACTGGTACATCTCCATGCCTGCACATCTCCACCCGCTGCCGGCACATCTCCCAGCGCTGCAGCCACATCTCCCTGCCCCTCCCCCCGCTGGTACATCTCCCCCTGCTAGCTGGCACATCTTCCTCCTCCCCCCCCCCACTGGCACATCTCCCCCGCACATCTCACATCAAACACAGAGACACACACACACAGCCCCGATCCAGCCAAATACACGCCCCCACCCCCCCCTCCTGCTCTAACATTTTAGCAGGAAACCCGATGGAAACTTAGAATGTCCATAATTTGGGAGGTGAGTCATATTGGAAGCTCAAAATAGTTGCGTTGACCTACAAATCCGCAGCACAATGTTCAGTAAAAGTTTTATTGTGCTACGTAGTGCCGTTTGTGAGATTTCGCTGCTTCGGACATACAAACAAGCAAACAAACAAACGGAATAACAAACTTAGAAATATAGTATAGATATATGCATTAAATGTTTGTGATCTGCTTTATATGTCTGCTTTGTGAACAGAAGTCATAAGTTGTAAACTCCAATTTTCCCATTTTGAGCGTATTTTTAGAAACATGGTGCTTCATAAAGGCTATCCACACGATGCTGCCTTCAGACATGTACACAGTGGCATTTTCAGTGATGTTCATGTACATACAGTACCTGCTCAGTTACACAGAGAAAACATCTACAAAGAAGTATTGAGTTATACTGTACACTGTATTGTCAGATCACTGCAAACATCTACAGATCTGACTCAGGCAACTCATGCAAACCGACCCTAATACCCTAGCAGACAGCTTTCCTGCTCCCATTTGTATGTTCCGGTTGTAGGTCTGGGATGGGCTTCCTCCCTAAGTTCCAACACATGCTCTAGTACTGGGTTTTTTGGTACGTGTTCGAAAATAATTTGAAATAAATAATTTGTTCACTAAAGCTTGGTAAAGGATCACTGGGGTCTGAAATGTTGCCTGCTTGTTAAACATCAGAGAATTCTGATGCCTGCTTTGCAATAAAATTGATTTTTTTTCTCCATTTTTCATACCAGTACTGTGGACTTCATTCTTTTCATGATCTTTTCATATTTTTGGAGCCTAGATGATGCTTCTTAGTCCAATGTGCACTTTCTAGTATATTCTCTATTTTTGTTATTTTTGGCACTTGATTTTTGTCTCGGTATTATTATCCTGTTTTCGAAGCTGTTCCACTTTTTGACGTTAATGTTCAATAAAGCATGGTATTTTATTACAAATTGTGATATACTGTGCTAACATTAGCACTGACTTCTCTTTGCAAATGTGGCAAAAATTTAATGTGTGATATTTAATATGCAATTATATTTTCTTTTTTCACTCAAACAGAAATGGAAGAACAACACATTTTGAAAAGTAGAAGCAGTTTTCCACTATAAAATATCAAATGACCATAGCTTCCTGAAAAAAAAATATGCTTCCACTTTTTGTTAAAGAAGCATTGTGTGTCCAACACAAACTGAATTATTCACAGAACATAACAGGGGATACCTTAATTGTTAAAACACTGCTTTATGCAATGATCTATCCTGAAATACCCTAAATATTGCAACTAAAATATCACAGGTCTCTTCAAGTGAAAACGAATTATGAATAACTGTTGATGGTCCAAGGCATCTTATCATAACCTTATACAAGGCTACACTTCTCCAGAATTGAAATTGTGATTCTTCCTGTCTTGCTTTAACTCTGCTCTTTTTCTTGCCAAACAGAGCCACATTACCTCAGTAATAAACATTTATACACCATGCTACCTCTTCTCTGTCTTTGATTCCCTTTGTTGGCCTCCCTAAACAGCATGCTCCACTCCTACTACACCCCAAGACTTTTCTGATTATTTCGAGGGCAAAGTGGAAGCTGAATGCAAAGAATTCCCCTTTGTCCCTTTCACACCTCTCCTTCCTTATAATCCTCCTTATACTGTTGACTACCTTTTTCCAGTTACAGATGAAGAAGTGTTTCAGCTGCTCTTCTCTTAAACCTCCACCACATGCAGCCTCAAACCCATTCCCTCCCCTCTGCTTAAACCTCTCACTTTGACCCTGGTCCTGTCCTCACTCGAATGTGTAACTCTTCTCTTTGCTCTGGCACTTTTCCATCTATTTTTAAGCATGCTATTGTCTGACCCATTCTCAAGAAAAACATCTTCCATCTACCTACGTCTCTTTCTTTCTTTTTGCATCTAAACTTCTGGAATGCCTTGTTTTTTCACATACAGATGTAATAAGATTTACTGCCTCCATTGCGGCACCCGAAAGCAGGACATTTTGTGGCCCAAGAGGATTAAAGCAGTGTCCATCGTCCCGGGCCAGACAGTCTGTAATAGCTGCACAGTGGAGTCCCAGAGAGAAGCTGTCTCTCTGTGTGTCTCCCATAGCAGCTCTTACAGCAATCCAATGTTTTATTATTTTATTGTTATATACTATATTGAAGCAGGGGGGTCTGTGGAGGTGAACCCCATTCATTTAAACTCCGGAGTCCCCCTGTTTCTGGTGATATAGACCTCCATAGGGGATGCCGGTAGCTGCTCCGGCTGAGGTTTAAAAAACTCCCGTGCCACACCACGTGGGCTCAGGCGGAGCGGCAACTAGCAACCCCTTTAGAGGTCTGTACTGTATCTAGGAAGACCTCCACTACTTCTCTCTATATATGATCTTGTTGGGTGACCTCTTTAACTCCTTTGGCCTCAGCGATCTTCACTTCCTGATGGCACTACTTCTGTATATTTACAGATGTAGCAGATGTTATTGCACATGTTATTGCTAGATAATGTATTACCGTGGGAGTTTGTTTGAACTAAATGTAATGAGATTTGTGTAAGGGATAGGGGGACACGTGCCTCTCAGCGAGTCCCCGTCACCCAGGCTCCCAGTGCGACCGCTCGTTCCAGACCCCCTCCCCGTCGGCTCCTTACCTCCTCCAGTCGGACGCCATGCCGCTCCTTCGCAGCACACGCCGCATCCTCCCAGACGCGGCCGGGTACGCGCGCAGGGGAACCTTACAGGGCGCGTGCACACCCGATCCTATTTGCCGTCCTCCCGCACCACTGGCTCCGCCTCCCATCAGCTACAGGCTGTCTCCACCACTCACCTGGCTGACTCCCACTCTGGGCACCTGAACCTATCACTGGGCTTGCTCAGACAGGCCTCCGCTCCACCTCTTGCTCTCATTGGTCCTCCTGCATATATAACCCCAGTCTGCCCTCTCCTTCCTCGCTCTGCATAGTTCTTGTGTGGCTTCGGTTGTTCGGTCGTCTAGGCCTGGCTCTCTTCTGTATTACAGCTCTAGTTCCTGTCTTTGCCCCCGTTGGATACTCTTGGATTTGATCTTGGCTCTCGTTGACTTCGTGTACCTCGCTACTCCCTGGACTCGGCTTTTGACCTTACTACGCTGCTCTCTCCTGCCCCTGACCTACGGCTCTCGGATCTCTACCCTCGGACTTCTGGCACTCCGGACACAGCAAGTATCACGTTAACCCTTTCTCACCAGGCCCAGCAACGCATCTTACCACACTCCGGGCACACCCTCACTGCTGTGGGTGCGTGTTATACCCTTACCCACCTCAGTATTGGGGACTGGCCAGGTCTGCTGGCATACAGGCGTTACAATTTGCGGTTGGTGTCATGCAATTTGCAATACAACCAAATGGAGTGATAATGTGCCAAACCATGGGGATTTTGATAGAAATAGCTCAATTTTGCTCCTGAACATGCAATAACAGGTGCAATATTGTCTGCTACATCTGTATCACATATGACAGATTGCCTATTAGCGATCTCTAACTGGGTGGCCCTTCATTGCCCCAAACTAAATATATCTAAGACATAGCTCATTATACTCCCTCTGAAACCAAGCCCTATTGTTCCGTTCTTCATTACAGTCAACAGCACCACTTTTAACGCACCCTCGCAAGTACATTGCCAAGTGGTTACATTTCACTCCTCCCTCTACCCTCATATAAATGGTGGTATAAAATCCTGCCATGGACCTTCTGGCACTGACGGATTACATTGTAAGGAACTGATGAGAGTGGGTCTCTCACAAGGGAGTGGATACATATGGCTGGAGCAGGTAAAATGGGATGGAGCCCAAAGCATGGCCATAGAGATGGACTGAGCATCACAGACTTGGTGCAGGGCAGGATCAGCAGACAAACGCAGTACAATGGATGGGGCAGAAGCTAAGGTTAAACAGGCTGACGTCAGGGCAGGCAGCAGGCTGGATAATGGTGGAAACAGACTGGGGTCAGGGCAGGCAGAAAGCAATGATGTAGTCAGGCTGGCCAGGGTCAGGGCAAGCACAGGTTACAATCATAGTCAGGCAAGCAGAAGATCGGGCAGCAAGGAAGTCAGTCATGAATAGTAAATGTTCTGATAGCACAGTTTTATGCAATGGACAAAAAACATTGATTTGGCATACAGCAAGTGGAAGGGGTCTCCTTTAAAGAAAGTTATGGGTAGTGTCCAAAAGGTTTTTTGGAAACAGGTGTGAGCAGAAGAGCTCTCCAGCAGCTGGTTTAGCTCACACTGCTAGAGCTGCTGCTCTGAATAACAGAGGTTGTGGATTCTGATTAGAGATGAACAACCCAGTTCAAATCCGTTTCCTGGATTTTTTAAAGACAAATCCACCCCCCCCCCCCAACCAAAATCCGTCCACCAATTGAGCACTAAAAAATCCATGTGGATCAATCCAAATGTGCCAGTGTGGTTACAAATCCACAAACGGATTAATCCGCAGAGAGCGAGAGAGAGAAAGATATCCTCCCCTGCAGATTAATCCGTGTCCAGATTGCTCTCTAAAATAAAATACTTATTCTGAAACTTCAAATTTGCCTTTTTTAAACTGATCTGTAGAAATCCGCGGACAAAAGGAATTGGCTGATCTGAGGAGGATCCAAATCCACAAGAAAAAATGGCCCATCTCTACTGATCACATAAGGCCTAGCACAAGTTACTGCTGTTCTGAGAAATCACATGATCACTTCCAGGTTCCTGCAGAGGATGATCGCCCCTCCTTAAGTGTAGTCCATGACCAGTGCACCACAGGAGCAGCCCCTAAAAAAACAAGCAAAAGGCCATGATGTACAGTGTACGTCATAAGATCCCCTAGGGTGGCACTTTTTATGACATACACTGTAGGAGTAGATCTACGCCTAAACTATAAAATTAAACTCCTCTCCCTTAAGTTTCGAAACTCCCTTCTACACTGTACCTCCATATACAGTACTCTATCTCAACTCTGATGGATGCTCAACCCAATGATATCTCATATTTGCACATGTAACATCACAGGGTACTGTAACTCACTGCCAGAGATCTTCGATCTGTGCACAGACAGGTTACTGTCCACTACCACCAGAGCCTGTAGGGTAGTCTCAACCATTTTACATCCCGTATGGGCTTCCCGAGACATAGGTTTCCACTAGCCAGACACAGGGAACTAATAAAACATTTGTTTTATAATTCACAGGGTACAGCAACAGGGTAGTCCAACATCCCAGTCAAGTTAAAACACGAATGGGCAAATACACACAAAAGGGGCCAATCACTTTCCTCCAGGTTGCCGCCGAGGCTTAGCAATTCTGGGCTATGACTATAATCTACGCGTGCACTTTATTCTTGCTCTTTCATTATTCAAAATATAAACCTTGCTGGTATTTCTCTCCCTCCCCTCCCCCCAATCACCCTTTCCACCTCCTCTCTCCCTCCCCATCACCCTGTTGTAACAATGACATCCCCATACAATGGGGTTCCCTTCCCTGGCATACAATTCCTGATATTACCCAGTGATTACAAACCTTTTTCAGAGTAAATCCAGTTTAACCCCCATGAATGTCGACAACCTCACCAACAAAGCTATAGATCACTGCATAAAACATATATGATTGTATAGGCACCCCCCCCCTGTGAGATATGCTAATGGAATAAGATTGCTGGGAGACTCTATTGTCATAGCATACTTTTGAGCTTTACTACTCACACCTGTAAACCCCCTCTCAAAGCTTAGTTTATAAGCAGACCACTTCCACTTGCTGGTTGCCAGTTCAATGTGCCTTGTGCACAAATAGGCGCAAACCTGAGATACCTGGGAGATATGCTAATAGATAAATTAGCTACAGGTGTGATCAGCAAAGCTCAAAAGTATGCTGTGACAGTGGTGTTTTCCAGCAATTGGTTTGGTTTGATGCTAGAGATCCTTGCCTGTATAGCAGAGGCTGTGGATTCTGATCCGGTTGGCTATGAAACCTGTACCCCTTCATCACAAGCGGCCTTTGACTTCTCAGTACAGGTCTTACAGAAATATTTTAGGAGGTGTGGGTTGGGAATCATTTAAATATACATTGCATTCGCCCCAGATGTTCTCCTTTTTGAGAACAGGTGTCTCTCCCTATGTTATTTTGAGGGAGGTTTCAGGGGATATGTATAGAACTTGAGACTCAACTAAAATAGCTCTCTTCGCAGCTGCTAGATTATGCCCCTAAGTCTTCTATTATGTCACTTCGATTTTAAGCTTGTTGCCTTATGTTATCATTTACATGTAGTTTTCATCCCCATTTGTTGTAGTTCATATCCCTGTATCGTAATTTTTTAAAGAGTTGCATACACAGCTGGTGCTATATAAATAAAATGATGCATATATACATTACTTCCAGAATATTTAATGGCTGGTACAGTATTTCTAATTTTCCAGAAATAGGGAATGGAAAAACACTGCTCACCTTAATAATCTATACCAAAGTAAAAAGCGGTGCATGGAACTGTGAGCTAGTGAATAGGAAGGTCAGAGATGACCAAGAGAAAGCGTTCCCATATATTGCACTCAACTAAATAAATAACTCTGAGTGATAGTATATATACACAGATAAATCAACTGTATTCAACAATATGGGTATAGGAGGTTAAAATACAAAACAAAAAATTATTTATTAATTACTTAATTTATACTTATTAGATACACAAAAAAAGGTAAACCAAAATATAACAGCTAATCTAAAACCTCTTAAGGGGAGCTGAAGACGGAGTGAATTGGCAAAAAAGGTGAGGTATAGCAAAGTATTTGGAAAAAGGATGTATACAGCGCAGGCACAATAGTGCCATATAAAGGTATTGCAGCCTCTAGACCCAAAAGTGTTGGTCTATTATATAGATGCCTCAGCCTCCGTCTCACACTCTGTAAAAACAAATGGCTGACGTCATCGGTATGAGCGTCGCCTGTCACCCGACGATCGTTTCACGCCTAGCGGCGCTTCTTCTGGGGGGAGGAGTGTAAGTTTTCTCCTCAATGGTGTGTATTTTATACCTCCTGGAGGCGGTACCGTGGGCGTGTTTGATGTACGCCTACGTTCCAAATAGGTTCGTTCGCCGCTATCAGGTATTGTGTGGGTAGTATAACCACATCTGTAGACTAGTGATGCTTAAATGGGTATTCTGACTTTAATAGTTACATGATCCCTGTGTATATAATCTATTGATTGGTAATGTGTGTGATGTGTGTGATGCTGACAGTAGTCATGCCGTAATGTACCGGATGGATTGATATATACTATCACTCAGAGTTATTTATTTAGTTGAGTGCAATATATGGGAACGCTTTCTCTTGGTATTCTCTGACCTTCCTATTCACTTTCTAATTTTCCACCCTACACAATGCTGAATCTTTTTACCCAGATTAGTTTATAGCCCAAAATAGCTAACAGTATTTTATTCATCAAACACAATCATAAGCGAAGTACTCTTGCTAAATGTTCATTTTGTGTTCCCATGTTCCCATCATAAATCCTTCTTGGTCTATTTGTTTTGGCAACTGCTACTTGTTACCCATACAAGTAGAGATCTTGCTGTAGAAAACCTCATGTGCAATCAAATCCATATAACTGCTACAGAATTGGGAACATGCCACATTCAGATGCAGTTACTTAATATTGGTGCTTTGGACATATGCCTTTGCATTGGAAGTGTTAAGAAAGTTATTAAGAAGCATTTCTCTTTTAACTAAAAATAGACTTTTAAAAATGGCACTAGGCTGGTTGTTTCCAGTCTTGTTGATCTCATAATCATTGTGAGTTCTGAATGGCAACCCTAGAAACACGGTGTGAGTGTGTTTGGGGGGGGGGGAGCTGCAAAGTATACATGAAGTCTCCTTTTCTACCAGCAGTACTACAAGAGAAAACATATGTTAACAGCAAATTTAAATACAAAAGTATTTTTAGGTATTTTTACGCCATTGGCTCATGAGGTTGACTTCATTTGTTAATGAACAAACTGAACAAGGAATAAGGACGTATCAGTATACTATTTCAAGTTCCAAAATCCAAAAATATTTCAGTGGTCTAAAAAATCTGTTCCTCACAACATTGATGCAACATACTGTGTACTTGGTTAAACATAAAACATTGGATTCCTTACCAAACCTTCACAGGTGTTTAAAGAAGCTATTGTTCAGCAACAAAGAGCTCCCACAAGCATCTGTCTTCATCTGAACAATCAAACCTGTGCAGAAACCAATAGTCTCCATCCAATAGTTAGAAGATCACGGAGTCTTCAGTAACGATGAACAATGACGATGAACATTTGGTACTTTCTCAAGTTCATTACAGCTCTGTGGTCTTTCAACCCCAAAAAGTGGGAGTGAGGAGAAAGTTCCTGTGTACAAATGTTGCAAATGCATGAAATAACGAGTGCGTTACACCTTACCCATTGTTTTCGACAAAGTTACTGTTAAAAAAAGCCCCAGCGTTAATGTAATGCATCGCATTAAAAAGAAAGGTAACATCTGTTACATCTGTATCTCTTTCTTAGTGGCAACTGTGCTGCTTTCTTTCAGTTAAGAAATTATGTGACTATTTCAGACAGTGCAATGTTAATCTCATTCTCCTTACTAGTAATACCTTGACCAAAAGGCATGGAAATCTGGGGAATGTTACAGAGGCCTGTGAAGAAGAAGAATCCGGCACACGGTCTTAATCATCAAATGAAAAGGGGTTTAATGTGCCAAGGAATCCAACGTTTCTGCAGTAATATTGCCTTTCTAAGTAATACTGCCGAAACGTTGGATTCCTTGGCACATTAAACCACTTTTCATTTGATGATTCAGACCGTGTGTCTGATTCTTCTTCTTCACTGGATCTATTTGGGACATCAGGAGCTCCCCAGAACCAGCGCACCGGCGGTTAAGTACCCCACTTTCACCCTTTTTGTTTGAGTGCGTGCACTACCTTCATTCAAAGTTACAGAGGCCTCACATGCGCTCCCCAGAATTTCATTTAAATGCCTTGGGGAAGAGCGTCGGGCCTCTGTAACTGCCGCCCCCCCCCCCCCAGAAGATCTCGTGCCCCCCCCCCTAGATTGCACACCTCTGCTTTAGAGGACCTATTGTCCATACAGAGTGTCTGGAATTTAATCCTTCACCTCTTTGCCTCAATGAGAAGGTTAAGGATCTACAATCACTTAGATGAAATCCCCTTCTGTTATACAGCATTTGATGAGCCAAGGGGGTAATCTGAAAAGCACTACATTGGCAGTCCCCCCTGCATGTTTTGTACTTGTTTATTTTATCTTTTTTCACAGTAAAGTGTTTTCACATGTAGTTTTTTCCTTGCTCACTATTTTTTTTTTAAAGTATATACTGTATCGCATCCTTAACAATTAGCCCATACCTAAGCTCATATGGCTGTTAAGCGCTATCACTTAATAATATTACTAGTCCTCAGGGAACCCTTACTGTAAAGATAAAAACTAAATCCTAATAAGAGCAGTTGTAGCCTGCATTTAAAACACCCCTATGCTGTTAATAAACAGCAGGAGTTACCATGTGAACACTTTACTTACATAGGCTTTGGGCTTTTTCAAATATTAAAATAAAATGCAAAAGCGCTAGAATTTTTTTTTTATTCTTCAGGTCTCGCTTTCCATTTAGGGGAATTGCACCTTTAACGTGTCCGACGGGAAAAACGTTTTTGGGACTCAAATAGGGAGGTGCTTGTCAATCAAGTGTTTCTTCTACCATTATCTCTTCTTGACCTTGTAAAAAAAAAATATTGAGAAGAGAGATAAGAGAGAGACGAGGGATGGGCATTTGCTCAAAATAGACCTGATCATAACTCACTGACACTTTGGAAACATCCAGCCGAAAGCATAATCAGCCACCCAGTTCATGTATCGGAAGTTCCTTGGCCTATCTAGTATCTCACAAAGTAAACTTGCTGTATGGCCCATTACCTCTGTATGTCTCTAGTCCGCTTTTCCTGTATGTGATATGCCATTTGTATTCATCCAACCTTATTTTATATATCCAGCATTATGTTCCCACTACTATCCCTGAGTACTTTTTTACCACTTCAGCCACCGTCAGAAGCAGGAAGCAGGAGCAAAGCATACCACCCGGACGCGGAGAGTTAGCTGCGCACTTGAGTATCCTGCACGAACATTTTCTGATAGACTGGCTGCCTATTCAGCTCTTAAGTCATTTTGACTAAGTGCTTTTTAAATGTTTTGTTGGGACTTGGTCCTGTTGGTGTCAATAAATATCACGTTTTTTTTCACCCTTGTACCCTTGTGTACCATCGTGTGAACCAGGCATTATTTGAGTGATTTTAACAGCATCAGTTGAAGGTTTGAATTTGATGCTCCAGAGAGGGGAGAAGAGATACCAATCTGAGTCCATACTCATACTTGGCCGTGTGAGTCTATTGTTAACCTTACGGGGTTACATTTCAACCCACTTTCGCCCCTTCACCCCTATTGTTTGGTGCGAAGAACCGGTGGGGCACGCGGGAGCCCTGCAGTGAGGTGCCATCAAAGACACCTCCCTCCAGAGATCACTCACGCTTGCCCGTGTGAGTGGATGCAGTATTCCTCTGCTTTTCTGATTTAGATACAGTTGTCTACCCCAGACATATATTTTATATATTCTGTCTTGTCCCTTATTCATTTGTTTTCATTTCATTTAACTCTGAGGACAACATCACAACCCATCCCCGTGGAGAAGACCAGAGACGCTTTACTGCACACCAGAGGAGAAGAAAAGCACAAGCAGAAAGAAAACAGAAGAGAAAACACCTAGAGTAAAGATACCTTGATGTGAAAGCATTTACACAAGGCCGTGTAAGTGTTTATGTTATTTCACACCTCATTCCACATCATAGTTTTATACCATTGCAGTATATCACACGTCTGTATAGTCCCTCAACCTGTGCTCCCCCATTTTTTGTCTGTTTTTCTATATAAACAAACTTCCCACCTGTCAAATTGTATGCCTAATGGTCTTACTATTATCTTCACAGTTTCATGGTCCCATTGTATTTCTCATATCCACCATGCGTATCAATCACCCAAACATAATTGGCTATACTGTATATGTCACATAATTCCCAACATTTCTCAGCTCTAGCCTTGTATAATAACAATGAATGAAACAGTTTTGCCTATGGCTATGACAGGAAAGCCCACAGAGGATTGAATTGGTCTTGTATGTTTTCTCCCAATGGTGAAATATAATTGAAGGTTAGTTACCAAAGTCTCCTATCTATAAATTGGGGCAAATATGCATAAAATAGAATCCTATAGAAAGCATTAGGAATTGTGTATTTGATATACTGTATTCAATAGAGCAGTTCTTTCCCTCCAGTTTTATAGCTTTAAGTCTTTTATATACTGTATGAGTCATATATAAAAGTTTTAAAGCTTTAAATCGGGGTCATATAATATGACCCCTATTTTTTCTTACAGTACCTCAGAGGGAGTCATCTACTGTACAAATACTGTCAAGACACTCCAGGTCAATGTGTGTGGAGATCAAATTATTAATAACAGACTAGCAAATGGAAATACAAAACCATGGCTAAGGGAATAATGACACAGTGGCCTTTGGACTTAGTTTACCCATATGCAAACCCCAGAGGCGTGCTAAGTCATGTAACATGACTAGTATCACAAACTGGAAGTTACAGTGGCTGTGGCTTGCATACTTTCATCATCGGGGGATAGGGTGGGAGGTGGGGGGGTTGTATATATTAACCTTCATCAAGGCACCCATAGGAATGTTTTCCTGTATTTTTATTAAGCCATTGGAGTGTGATGCCCTCTTTGTCTCACTAAAGAAGAATAGGCGGACAGAAGAAAAACAGGCCATGTCTTTTGTCCACCTGTGACTGTGACCATTGAATTGCATTTGACAGTTCTCCTACTTCAGCCAATATTCTGCGAGAAGAGGAGCAAGAAGCTACAACGCAAAGGAAAAGGTGACGCGGGACAAAATGAGCAATGAAGCATCTCACTGCCCTCCAAGTCTTCCTATGTCATTCATATGTAGAAAATGGGCAACATACAAGGTAGATACATGTACAGGTGCAGAGTCGAGTATTCTAACACTTGCCTTAAACTTGCCTTGGAAAATCTGGGGCTATAACCAACAAGATCCAGATACATGCTGCATACAAGAAAAACAACAAGAGAAACAGCGCAAAAAACCTCATGGTGTAGTAAATAAAATTATATTGTGATAAAAAACAGGTGAGTATTGCACGTACATCAGATATAATAATTACTAGCAGGACATGTATATGGACATGTTACCAATCAGCAACAACTGGTGGGTTGGTAGCGATCACCGGGTAAAATCTCCTCTCACGTCCCAGTAAGCAGTCCCAGCAACACTCCACTCGCTCAGGTAGAAGTCAGCTGATACACGGCGTGTGTACAGCAACTGCTGCGAGAAGGTAAGCTTTCCCTCTGGTTCCTTGGCGTCGATTTGTGTGCACGGCATCCACTGAGTGCGCGCGTTGATGATGTCATCAGATGGCGCCAACGGATGTCTCACGCAGTCTACAGCCAGCCAGAAGAGTACCGGGGATTACCGGAGATTGTCCCGTATGAAGAGAATAACGGATAGGATAAAACCACAGCGGGTAGTGCTAGGAATGCGCCCTCTATATCCAACGCGTTTGGTACATATAATGCACTTCGTCAGGGATAACGGAGGGCTCTAATTGGGCGCTTAATATACCTATCCTCCTCCTGTGATTGGCTGTTGATTTTGAGTCCAGCCCCTCATTGAGGGAAGGCATATTATAAGAATAGGCTAATACTTAACCCTTTATAAAACATTTACATATTCAAAAACTTTATTAATAAACACTGAATGAACTCCATATGGAAAACACTAAAAAATAAAGAAACATATATTAATATAAAAATAAAAAACATAATAGTACCATATGTTAATGTTAAACATGATAATTTATGTAAACGAACGTAAACGATTTGCCTCAACTTGCCTGAGTTCCACCTCCAAATGTAATACATCACTCCACTCTGAACATAGGACTCTGCTTAGACTGACTAAATTGGATGTGCACTGCCCTTTATGACTTTGGCAGGCCCCTCCCCTGTGTCTCTTGCCTTAGACACAGAGTCAGGGTGCCTACCTCCACCAATCAGGGCAGGGCTTGAAGCGGGGGAAACCCATGATAACTACTGGCAGCCTGCCCTTTGCAGGACTTACACCAGTAGGAGTATAGACATATAGCCCAAATTCTTACCAGGGCTACATATACATAATTGCAAACATATAAATGTAGTCTTGTCTAGCTTTGACAGTTGTTATTTTCAATTTAGGAAGAAGAATGTACTGTAGTGCATAAACCCCTTTTAGCATAATCTCAATATTTGGAGATCTTTAGAGACAAGCTGGACTGGCACCATAGAATTATTCAACATATTTTTATCAGAAATGTTGTAACTTTGTGAATATGATATAAATACCTTTAAATTGAATAAAATTATCTATTTTAAGTTTATTTTACATTCAAATTAATATCATAGAAGACTCATTTGTGTTAGTAATATTGTGTGGCATGGTCTCCATCTGGGCTCCCCTTAGTCCCTGTAGGCGGACGCTCACAGAGGTATGCAAGGGAGACTGGTTATGTGAAATTAAATAAGGCCTTTATTGCGCCTGTTTCCTTAACATCAGAAAACCATCCAAACAAGGGGTAAACAAAGCTTCTATTCACTTGGGAGTATTTCTAGTGACAGACTATGCAACCCACAACTCCCTTTAGATAAGCATGTCTCCCAGCCCCGAACATATAGCATGAAATGAACAGATATAAAAAGTCTTATAAATGAAAGTCTTATCTATTAGCTGGGCTGCTGTAGGGGAAGCTTCTCTGCTCTCTTGGAACCGCACCCTTGTGTGCACAGGAAATGTCAGGCTCCAGGTTAGACTCTTGTGCCCTTTGTCTTGTGGTCAGCTTGTCGCTCAAGACATCTGTCCTTCCTTGGTTCAGCCCAGTTGTGGACTGTAAGGAATCCACTACTGGCTTTGACTGCAGCCTTGCAGACCTGTGCCGTTGCAAGCTTCCTCTGGCAATCTATGGCACAGGTGCTGCCTCTCATTGCAGCTTCTGCCCTGTGCTACTTCATTGGAGGAATTCTCACACACCCTCCTCCTGTGATTGGATCTCCGCCCTTTATATTCTAGGCGTTGGCTCTGAACCAGCGCCGAGCATAACTATTCATATCTCTATGTTACTGTCTCTGCCACAAACCACCCCAGGCCTCTCTCCTAGCATTCTTACCTTCAAGTTCCTGAGTATCCAGAGGTCTGGTCCTGGACGTCTGTGCTGAAGCGTTGTTGCCAGCACTGGCCTGCTGCTATCTCCTTGCAGTGGCCTACCCCGGACGTCTGTGCTGAAGCGTTGATGCCAGCACTGGTAACTGCTGGCCTTCCCCCTCCTAGCAGTGGCTACCCTTCCTTTCCTGCGGCCTGCTGCGATCCTCTTGCAGTGGCCTGCCTTGGACTTCTGCGCTGAAGCGTTGGTTCTTCCCGACGCTGCCCTGCGGTGAACTTCGGCCAGCCTGCTGTCTCCTCCTGCTGAGATCGGCGTCATGGGCCGAGGCCGCTCCTCACGCAGAAGCCACCCCCGCGCTCACGCTCCTAAGCTGAAGCGGGGCACTCCTGATTTCCTGTTGCCGAACTCCTGCTTCATTAACGACGATGCTGCCTTCTCCAATCCTGACCCTGCGATGTACGACTACGAACTGCGCACTCCGGATCAGTCTGCGTGGACTAAGGTCGGTGATTATATAACCCCACCTCAGCCCCGCGGTCCGGTCCCGGTTTGTAAAACAGTATCTGTTTGAAAGACTGCCTCCACCTAATCTTGCCTGTATGTATGAAGGGTTAACCCCCGCAGAAAGACTAACTCGTAAAGAAATACTTACAAGGTCTCAGGAATGTAGAGAGGTGAAGAAGATGTTACAAGCCCAGTACTCCCAACTACTCCTTCTTATGTCTACTCCGGGACTGGAAACTGCGGATTTTGGGGTACCGACTCAGGCCATAGACACCACCCTTAAATTATTCCTGGAATTTGACAAGGACATAAGCGAGCGTGAACCTCTACTTGCTGCCCACGCGCAGACTATTCACAAACCCTTTTCTGTCAGTCCTGTTGCTAAACCTGTGGGGGTACCTCTCTCTCCTAAGAATGGTCAAACCATTTCTCTGTCGCTGCCCGCTAAGGAAGAAGCTGCCACGCTCCCTAATCCCGAGTTAACCTCCCTAAATTCTGTCCCTGAGGTTATTTCGGTCTTAACCCCTGCTAGTCAGGCTTATGCGTCCCCCACTGTAAATCCCTGCAGTCCCCAGGTCAGTGTGTCTTCCCTAGCACCAGAGAATGAATCCTGTTTGCCCTCTTTTCCTAAACCAAAAATTCTAAGCTCTGTTTCCGAGGTTTTTTCTGTATTAACCCCTGCTAGTCTGCTCTGTGAGGTCCCTACTGCTAACCCTAGTATTCTGCAGTCTAATGATAGGTCCCTAGGGCTAGAGGCAGAACCCCCTATGACCCCACTCTCGGAGACTAGCTTCTATTTCTCTGATTCTCAGGTACAGAGTAATTTAACCCTTGGGGTTTTTCCTATGTTAACCCCTGCAGGTCAGCCCTGTGAACCTTTCTTGGTAGATCCCTTTAGTTCGTCAGTCAGGGACACCTCTTTAGCCTCAGAGGATCAACCCCTTTTGTCCTCTGACTCGGCTAAAACTCTCGGGGCTATGCCCCCTGAACTTTCGGCAATAATACTGGCTCCAGTAAAAAGTATTCTGGAGACGTTTGTTTCTCTAAACCTGTTCGCAGAATCCCTACTCCTAGGTATTTCACTCACCCCGTCTGCCACTCAGAGAGCTGAGACCCCTGCTTCTGAGCATAGACCCCTTTTCGTGGAATCTGTTGTCGTTTCTGATGTCCCAGACACTCTTTCCCAAATACCCACTTCAGAGGCCAGCACAGTCGTGGTTGCCCCACTTGCACTGTCTGAGTTCTCCTTTTCTCAAATCCTAGGGTTTAAAGCGAACAGTACATATTATGCTCCTTTCCAAGTGACCCCTACTGAGATCAGCGTATCTGCTGTTGCTCCCTCAGTACCATTAAAGTTAGGGCCCTTCTTTTTGAAGGATCAGGCTTTCAAGTTTGAGACTCCCTTTATCCCTGACTTTGTAAATCTGCAGTCCCTTCTCACTGTAGTTAAAAGTTCTCCAGCAGCCGCTGAGTTAAGCTTTGCCGCTGCCAAATCTTCTGTTATAGAAGCAACCTTGCCTAGCTTACTTCTGTCTGTCCTATCTGTGATGCCTATCACCTTTACTAAAATTTCTGTTTTGCAAGGTATTTCTCCTATTAAATCTGTGATACCTGCAAATCCTTTAATCAGTTCCAAAACCCCTGTCACTAAGTTTCCCATGGAGTCTGGTGCTCTCACTAGGGATTCTCAGGGACCCAATTCTGAAACAAGCAAGATGTCCCTTGTGTCTGTTGGAGAGTTTGCCCCAGTTTCTCTCACGGATCATGCCACAGCCTCCGGGATGATTAAAAATGACTTTAAGTCTGGGATGCCCATTCCTGCAATAATACTGTTTCACGCTGATTCGCCCACAGTATTCGGGGTATCCACTACTGACTGTATGTCTACTACCACGAACTCAGGGGTATCGCATTTGGAACGTTCCCTTTTTTCAGAAGATCCCGTCTTTAAAATGGACTTATTTTTCTCTGTGTCTTCCACAATACTTGGGGTACTTGCTATTGACTGTCCTGTCCCAAAACTAGGGTTACCTCTCAAAAAGATGCCTGGAGCTACCGATGTTAAAGACCCTATGTTTAAAACAGTAACAATTTGCATTGCTTCTCCCACAGTATCATGTGAGACCTGGGTACCTGGGACCTCCACTCCGAAGCCAAGCTCTAGTTCTCTGTCTTCGTTCTCTGTGTTGGAGGCACCCA
>WSYH01003559.1:57500-65229 GCA_036426205.1 Ascaphus truei | reverse complement strand
AATATAGGGCTGGGCTGTAATATAGAACTAGGCTGTAATATAGGGCTAGGCTGTAATATAGGACTAGGCTGTAATATAGGGCTAGGCTGTAATATAGGACTAGGCTGTAATATAATATGTATATACAAATAAATTAGCATTATATTTAAAAACCGTGGAGCGTTGGCTCCTTCTTTTCCATAGCATACAAGCTGGCAGGAAATCCAGGTTAAGCCTGTGACAGTGAGGGGGTAAGCAGGCTTTATAATAAAGGTCCACTTGGTTGCACCTGAACTATATTTTGGGAGTCCTAGAGTGTCAGCTCTTGGACCCGTGTATTGTGTATGCATTACTGTACCATGTAATAAAATATGCGACAATTGCGATTTTCAATGTTTTACCCTTCCCAGGAGTGCTAGCCAGTGGAGACGACCAGGCTGTGAGCCAGGAGTGCTAGCAAGTGGAGACGACCAGGCTGTGAGCAAGAAGTGCTAGCAAGCTGAGACGACCAGGCTGTGAGCAAGAAGTGCTAGCAAGTGGAGACGACCAGGCTGTGAGCAAGAAGTGCTAGCAAGTGGAGACGACAAGGCTGTGAGCCCGGAGTGCTAGCACGTGGAGACGACCAGGATGTGAGCCAGGAGTGCTAGCCAGTGGAGACGACCAGGCTGTGAGCCAGGAGTGCTAGCAAGTGGAGACGACCAGGCTGTGAGTGTCAGGGTAGGTTTGACGGAGAAACTTCTTTCAGATTGCGTCTATGTAGCGGGGTTCCAAAGTTACCGGAGACTCTACCATGAAAGCGTTCTTGAGACTCACCACTAGGAGGTCCTGCTTCAGCACAGACCAGAAAAGGTAAAAGGAGGCACAGGAATGAAAAGGGTCTCTGAAACAGTCAAGGGGTCCCTAATATAACAGTATGGGCTGCCCAGTTCACCCTAACTCTGGTATAAGGAGTTTAGGGGATACTCCAGCCCAAAAATAAGGCTGAGAGGGTTGCAGAGTGTCCGGGATGTGGCTTGGGGAGGAAAACAGTTTGGTTTCCCCTCCATCCCTCCCACCAAAAGGACTTAGGATATTTGTAATAAAGTGTATCACGGATGTTAGTATGGTCGCCTGGCTCTGGGTTCAGGGATGCTACAGTCATGTATAAAACTGAGCAGGATTTTTATTAAGATAAGGCTGTGAGAGTTTTAGAAGTAAAGTTACAATGTTTAAAGGTCCAGTTTGCTGTGTGTAAGGGATACAGGCGAGTGCAAAGGGAATAGCTTAGAGTTACACTCTATTTCATACACCAACGGACTGTAACACATTGTAGCAGCAGAATGTATGAAAGTATATTTTATTAAGCAGCAGTGTTTTAAAATAAGTTTAAACTTTATACCAGGCAGGGTCTTTTCATCCTAGGGACAGGGAGGGGGAAGGGGGTTCCTGGCCACCTGGGGCTTTGGTGCCGGTGAGTCTACTTCCAGGTCCATAGATCAAAGTGACACTAGCTGCCAGGGGTGTGAAAGCCATTTAAATAAGATGGTTGTGTGTAGAAAGGCCATCCTTGCAAAAAGTCACCTCCCTAGACTGAGAGCCACCTGGAGGGCTGCGTGACAAATAGTTCTCACTGACACGCTGCCCATGATCGGTTTGAAACATGATAACACATATGCCTCTTTCCTTGGCTACTCTACTTCAATGTTACTTTCTGGAATAGATTGCAGACTTCAATTTAAAAGAGAAATATCTGAACCGTACTTACAACCCAACACAAGTCGTGAGCTGCCCGCGTTCATTCACCTATTGCATATGTAGCGTCAATTCAACATGAACTATTCTGCCTGCCAGGGTCTCGTTGATCCGTATTATCCACCTATTGCTCTTATTTAAAATGCTGTGAAACCTTTCCCCTGAGATGGATAAGAGATTAGCTTCATTGAAATGAATGTGAATAAAATATTCTCCAGCACAGGAAAGCAATTTCCCAGCAGGTTGAATAACGGCCACTAACGTTGAAAAATGGGCTCGTGACTTTAATGGATGGAAAGCCACTATGCCATTTGGGAGACATATTTTCTAAATGTTTCAGATGTAGCTGTCTGTGTTGATAAGGGCCGAACCTGTGGTATGTAGGGTGTTCTAGATTGGGGATGAGTAAGTAAAGCGTTGGGAGTTTATCACTTGTAGTTTGTTGATTTCTTTTTTTTCCACTTACATTTTTTATGAGGTTTTTACATTGAATATACAGGTGTAACCCTGGTTCCCCACCCAATTTCACATAGGGTCTATCATGGGGAAACTTGTGCTGGTTACTTATCTGAGTGTGGTGCAAACCTGCTGGTTACTGGGGGCCCTGAGTCTCCCGCATGGTGTTATAGGGGATGACAGGACAGGCTTCTGGGGTCTTGCCCGAATCCTACACATGGTGACAGCGTCTACATCTCTTGCAGCCCCCAGGTGTATGGGGAGAAGTCTCTGCAGGAGAATCTCTTTACCTTCTTCCCAATAGACTTCACTCTCAGGACAGAAGTATAGTAAAACACAGATCTCTTTATTCGGTCGCTCTGTATTCAGCAGTTAGTTCTCAGATTTACAAGGCTTCCACCCTCAGGATGTCCCTGGTCCTCACTCCCAGCCACTGGCCACCAGGAGTGGTCCTAACTCTTCCCTTAACCCCTGGTGGAATAAGAGGAAATGGTTTCCCTCCGTCCCCTAAGAGAGGGCCTCAAACTGCCAGAGCCCTGACAGCTTGTTTAGGGTAACCCTGTCTCTCTCAATGGTAGAGACAACTGACTAAATACAGGAAGTACAGTGCCTTAAGTACAGATCCAGTGGGAACCACCCCTGTGCCTCTGATTGGACACAAGACCTGATTGCATTACCTTCTCTGACTGATTACTCCTGGCTAACCTACCCTCACTAGGGATTACGGCCAGGAGGAGGGCAGACCTATGGCCCAAAACCAATCAGGGCTACACAGGTATGGGGTGGGGGGGGGGGGGGTAATACACAATTGTACATATAAGTTCTGTTGCTTTAATAAATTCCTTTAATTGTATAGTATGTGTAGTATGCCCCTTTTATCTCAATAACCAAGGATCGCATACTTATAGAATTGCCCTACAGTACATTGGAGTTCGAGTGTAATATCATGCAATACATTTTAATTTCCCTGCAATTAGGGCGGTGTTTTGTGCTGATATTTTGCTTTATGGACTCAATTCAATAATTATTATTATTCCCACAAACCAGTGAGACTTCTCCTTGCTAAGGAAGATACAATCTCCATTACAAAATGAAATGGACATTAAATCTTCTTCCAAATCTTCATGATCCCACAAATATTAAGGAATCCTAAATATCTGAGAATACCTAAAGTAATCTTTTCCACACATTAGAAACACAAGTGCAATGTAAATGCTGCGAGAAGAACGACATGATCGTATAATACCTGGCTATTCTAATTCCCGTTCTAAATAATCTCAGGCTCTACCGTCTTAATCTACCGATTTCTGAAGAGAAATAATTCCCACGGCTTTCCGTGGTTTCTTTGTTTTGATTCATGCTTGTTCTGTTCATGCATCAGTTTTGTAGGAGAGAAAGTTTAAGAAACAATTTCCCTAGTTGTTTGATATTATCATTAAGAGGTCTGTCCAAAATATTCCTTCTAAGTGTAGCCCTGTCCCCCCCCAATCCTCTGGGAGATTCTACAGTCTAGTGCACGGTCTGTGTGTGTGTGGTGCTGAGGCATACCTGTTGTTTCAGGAGAACTGAGTAGCCGTGATGGTAAGGGGCAACAGGACAGGTTTATGATCTCTTGCAGGAGTTTCGTTTCAGGGTACAGCGCCTCCAGCTGTAGTCGGCTCCCGGGTTTCAGGACATCAGTTCCCACCACAACACCCTTTACCCCTCCTGCCCAGGAACTGACACCCAGGCAGAGGTATATTGAACATGGGTCTTTATTTGGCATCACTACAGCAGCTCTTCATACAGCAGAGTATTATCTCCGAAGTCCCAGACTTCTGGTGGGTGCGTACCCCAATAGTAGTGGGGTATTTAGTCTTGATGGTCCCCAGGCATAAGCCTGGGGATGCCAGCTCATCCGTACAATGGGAGAGACTCACAGCCCATGATCTCTCCTTCAGCTTCAGAGCAAGACTCCTAAATTTGATACTCCCACTTGGAAGTCTCTGGAAGGGGCGGGCTCATGCTGTACCTATTCCTGATAGGCTTACACAGGCCTTGAGTCACCACCATACTTCCTTCACTTACAAGTGGAGCATAATGGGGATCACAGCCCATAGATTAACCTGTTACTGCCCTGAACGTACTATGGGCTTACATAACAGAGGCATTATGGGGGAAAGAGAGGTATTATGGGGCATAACCTGTTACATAAGCTTTTAATACTATTTATTTTACGTTTTTTTTAGTTATTGCACATTAAACAAATATAATGCTACCGGTATTCATGCTTAAATGAATAAAAGCTAAAAGCATGAATTTGACTCAATGAGCCACAAAAAAATGTTCATTTGTATGCGGTTGTGTGTGATGACAATCAAAAACTTTGTTTAAGGTTTATCTGACGGGCAGTCTTGGACGGTTTTTGCCCCGGTAGTAGCTGCACCACGGAAATTCATCCTACACCACGTATATGTACCCTTTGGGTGCGAACTACAGTCTCACAAGTAAAAGAGTTAAAAACAGCAAAATTGTAGAGAACATACATTATTTATATCTCACTTCTCCAGAATATCGATACCTAGCAGACTTCATCGTCCCGTCGGGTGCATTATAGTGGGAAATATTGGGATATTCTGCACCAAACACTAAATCCTATGTAAACTCTGATATAATCCGCGTTACAGCGCAATATGTGGGGTTATCTGCTGGAATAATGTCACGTTCTACATCTGTGTATAGCCCTCCAGCAACCTTATCTTATCTATCAACATGATTTACCTCCTCAAATCTCCTACTCCTGTGCCCAAGGTGCTTTTTTGTTTAAATTCATGCGTACATCCATTTAAAGCAGGTATCTGTAGACCTGAAAGTTTTTTTTAAACATTTTTTGTAACTATTTCAGCACTGGCTGTAGGAGGAGTTTTAAATGTTACACATTTAACACATTAAAATGAGCATGATTTGATTCCTGCATTTTTCACTTTCTCAGTATCAATCAAATTCACAAATGTTGTACCCAGTATGGATCCGGCTCCCTGAAAGCAGCTATTCAGGGTCCCTTAGATACCTTCTTCAGGATTACTAGATGGCACCACTAGATGGCAGTATAGTTATTTAAACAAGTTTGCGTCAGCAACGCCTACGAATATTTGTGTCGTTAGTTAATAGCACTGTATCATGTAAAGTATTTGAAAGATAACAAAGCAGGATTATTTTAAAATATTGTAGTGATAAACGTGTAGCCATGCCATCTGTGGCTGGCTACTAGTTTGCTTCCCTCCTGGCAGTAAGTCCGGGTATAAGCAGGCCTTGCCAGTAGTTGCTATGCTGTTTTCCCCTTCACTGGTGCTGCCCCTGAGTGTCAGAGGAGGCGGGTACAGCAGGTTTGAGACTGCCCAATCCTGGGACAGACATGGTACCTCTCCTGGCTGTACTTAAAGGCAGGACCGCCCTAAAGTTAGAGGTTCTTCCTTTCCTCTGAGGAAGGCAGGTCACATGACCAGGAGCCTGAGATTGGGGCCTTCCCATGTGCTCTTCGCTGCGGGAGGAGTGAGTGTGAACCAATACCTCTGCCTCCGCTAGGGAGATTGGGAAGAGGTAGGATGGCTGCGGGTGCCCTTGGCCTGTAGTGACGGTCCAGGGACCATCTCCAGTGAGAGCTGATCTAAAGAGACTGTACCTGGCAAAACACTGCTGAGTAGCTGTTGTGTTACTGCAAAGTGTGTAGTAATAAACCATTCCTGTTTGCATTATACCTCCGGCCTGGTGTGTGATCTAACTGGGGGGGAGAGGTACAAGTTCTTCCATGGGAGATTATCTCCACATTCCTGGAGCCTACGGCAGATGGAGGCGCTGCACTGCTAAGTATTACGTGGGGTATGAACCCCAGAAGCCTGTTCCTGTGTCCCAAAGTCATTACGGACGACTCAGCTCTCATGTTACCAGCAGGTATGCACCACACACACCCTGTAATGGCCCCTATCTGCGATTCTGGAACACTGTTACAAACGTAAATACAGTATGTGTCTTTCATTGATACAAGTTCAAGCATATTGGAAAACAACAAGGCAATTGCATATTGTCTCATTGAGGTTTAGATATCAAAACTATATAATAAACTCTCTAGGGAACATTGAGTGGTGAGCTATGTAACAAAGCAATTTGGAGCAGATTGATATATTATATATTTGCTACAGCACAGTTGTGTCAAATAATATGTAATAAACAGTTTCTAGTGTAACCCCTCTCCTACAGGGTTTTTAACCTGACTGTAGAATGCTAGGCATCACCCTGAGTGGCTTTGGGGATCCAGATGCCATGCTGGGGTATTTAAGAAGGAGGGACTATTCAAGAAGGGTAGGTTCCAGGAGGACACGAGGAGAGGAGCCTCGGGGATAGTAGATAAGTAATGTTTCTTAAGTAATTGCATGGACCCGGCCCCCTTGTTTATTATGTTGTAGATAGGGACATTACCCGTTAAGTTAGGATCCCCGAAAGAAGGAATGGAGTCCAGAATAAATATTAAAAAGGAATATGTACGCCATAGAGAGCCTCAGAAAGACGGCTCTTGGGTGCCAGCGGATCGACTCTAACCGCGGATCGGTGCTAATATTCCTCAGCAGTCTGTGTGGAAGTGGCAGTTCCCAATCAGGCACCAGGTACTGTGTCAAGTAATAACGGCCCACCACTATTCCCGTAGGGGCCTCGAATAATGAGATTAAAACCAAGGATGGTGCCGAAGCAACAAGGGGGGCCAGGGCCCACATTTATTCAATGTACCTTCATCAGAGTCTAAAGAGTGGGCACTGATAGAAGAACTGTATTCATGTGTGTCTGCTATAAAACACAGTACAAAGTCATTACTATGTGTATGAGCGGTCCCTGCGCATGGGGACACGAATAAATGACAGTTGTACTACAACATTTCCTGGCTCCCCTTATTCTATAACCTTGCTACCTCATCACGCCGCGGCCTGAATCCAGGTCCTGAGTCTAGGTAACCCAGGCAGAGCAGCCATATATATCACCGTGACGTAATCTCCCTAGAAGGCGGCAGGGAGAGTTACATTTTGCACCTAATGTGGGACTGGGCAAGTAAGAGAAAGAGGGAGAAATAATGTTTGTGTTGTGCCCATTTTGGAACTTTCAGGGCGAAGAGTTTCTCCCATGTATTGCAAAGCTTTCCCGATACACGAAAGTAAAATTGCATCAATCCTGAATAGGAGTGGTACATTCAAAATGGCGGCGGTCCGCACCCAACGGTACTAGCCTACTGCAGAGCCAAAATGGCGTCCTTCAGAAAATTGTGAGTTTACACAGGACATAAGTGACGGTTGACCAAAACGAAGTACACATCCATTAAGATAAGGGATGTGGTAATATAAAATAATACGCACTCGCTGTACACCCCATGTGTGTATAGCGCGGATACCTGGATAAGGTTATGTGCTCAAGGTTAAATATGTTTATGTGTGAAAATATTAAATGTTATTACAGGATGTATGTAACTAAAAGTATATACTTTATGTGTATTCTAACCATGTTAATGTATAGCTATGCAATGTTGGGGGCAACATTTGGT
>WSYH01003559.1:0-52500 GCA_036426205.1 Ascaphus truei | reverse complement strand
ATGAAAAGTTGGCAAACCCCTTATGCTGCCTGGCGATAGGGATGACGTGGGCTCAGTTGCGCGCCAAAAAAAAAAAAAGGCACTTTAAACTTGCGGTTTCTTTAAAGCACATTCAAACAGCGCGATTCGCGCCAATTACAAGTTTCCATATTCCTGCATGGCAATTCTGGCGCTTACCGTTGCTTTGTGCATACGGAGGCGAATTCTCCACATTTTATGTTTAAAATATTCAATCCTTTAGGGTGGTACATATGGAGCTTTTGGCGGAGGCCAAGTAGATAGCGCTCCATTCCTCCTCCTCTAGGGTTTCCCCTAGGTCTGTTTCCCACTTAGTCCTATATGTGGGGATTTGTTTTTCAGGGTCAGCAGAACCGATTACCTCCCCGTATATTGTCGATATAAGTCCTTTTGTGTCAGAGTACCATATGTACCACCCTAAAGGAGAACGCATATAAGGTCCTCATGAGGTGGTACCTCACCCCACTGAATTTATCTAAATACATACAGGGATCCTCCCCACTATGCCCCAAGCAGTGTGGCGGATCAGCAGATTTGTTACACATGCTGTGGTCTTGCCCAAAAATACTCCCGATTTGGGACGAAATCAGAAATTGGATCCAGAGGGTTTTTGACCTCACAATTCCCCCTGACCCGTGGCTGTTCTTGCTAAACAGACCGCTGCCGGGCCTATCAAAAGCAAATTCCAAGCTAATAGCACATTTTGCACTCGCAACGAGATGCGAGATCGCAGCACTGTGGAAACGCCCTGATATACCAAACATCCCAAAGATTCGAAATCGCATTTGGTTCATCTGCCAGATGGATAAGTTAACCAGTTTAGTTAACGACACTGGCGACAATTTTCTAAAAGTCTGGACGCCTTGGCTGGCACAGACAGATATCCCGGGGATTGAGAGTACCACAATTTGGCATTAATATTACCAGATGCGTTCTCCTCTGGGGGAGTCAACATAGACAAACGAACATGCAACTAACGAAGAGGGACTAGACTCCCAATATGACCTCAAGATCAACCCGAGGACTAGATCTCCGTCCCTTCCCCCCCTTTCCCCCCCCCCCCCCCCCCCCCCCCCCCCCCCCCCCCCCCCCCCCCCCCGAGTTTTTTTTTTTTTTTTTTTTATTATTTACGTATTTTATTTTATATATGTATATACATATTTCCATTGTAATTTAATCCTATTATTATTATTTTTATTATTGCTCTTACTATATGATTTATTCATACATCATGTGGCCGAGTAGGGACCGAAAAACCACATGATTACACCATCTACACCAATAAGCCTGAATGATCTACATTGTTTTATGTACATCCAATGTACACAAGTTGCCATTTTAAACCCATATTCTGTACTGTACATTTTGTATGCCTTTTCCAATAAAACTCAAGTTATAAAAAAAAATATTCAATCCGCCAGTTTTTTAGATCGCTGCTCTCTGCATGAGGCCCTTAGTGTCTATCAATACATGGTTGAGGGGCTGAACGGCTGAGGGGCGGGACGTCATGGCCGCACCCCCCCCCCCCCCACTGGCCCTGATTCCTGCATTTGAACTACGCTGGAAAGGAGGATATCATCTATACCAGACTGCATCATTACTGCTGTGATGCTGCCTTTACCATTTATATTTGCAGTGACTTCACTTCTTCTCAAATTATGCAAATTTTTACCAGCCTCAGAATGTCTCTAACTCTATTCATATATCTCCATCTCTCCTTCCTTCCCCACTTCTCTGTTCACATGAACTCCTTTCTTACCTGCGTCCTCTGACACCACACAGCTATATCCCCTGCACTAAAACACACCCCTACAAATCATCCTCACACATCCTCTTTCTATCCATGCTTCTCCTCCTTGCTTCTGGGGATATCTCTCCCAATCCTGGTCCCTGCCTTATTTCTACATGCGCTCGTCCTCGCCTGCCAATTGCAAACTCTATTACCTCTGGTGTCAACCCCTCCAACCTCATACCCATCCCCTGCCACCCGCCCTCCTCTCTCCCTTTCTCCTGTGCCCTTTGGAATGCTCGCTCCCTCTCTAACAAGTTCCTCTCTGTGCATGACTTCTTTCTCTCTCACTCTCTCCTATTTTCTATAACTGAGTCCCCTGTTCTTCTCCTTGGGGACTTCAATTGCCACATTGATGACCCCTCTCTCCCTTGGGCCTCCCGCTTTCTTTCTCTAACCTCTTCTTTTGGCCTTCAACAGTGGACTACAGCCAGCACCCACAAGGATGGCCACTATTTAGACCTGGTTTTCACTAAAAACTTCTCTCTCTCTGATTTCTCCATTTCCCCTTTTCCTCTCTCTGACCATCACCTCATCTCATTCTCTCTATCTCGCTTCTCCCCTTCTCCACCTCCATCTACCCCCCGGTTCTGCAGAAACCTGCGCTCTATTCACTTACCTGACTTTGAGACCACTTTACGCTCCTCCCTCTCCTCTCTCAGCTCTGCTACAGACCTTGACAACCTGGTCAGGAACGACAACTCTGCCTTGTCCTCCTCTCTTGATCTACATGCCCCGCTTTCTCTCTGCCACACTTGCCCTTCTAACCCTAGACCCTGGCTAAATTCCCACACGCGCATGCTGCGTTCCTCCACTCGTTCCTCTGAACGCCTCTGGAGGAAATCTCATACTCTCGCAGACTTCCTTCACTACAAATTTATGCTATCCTGTTTCAACTCTGCCCTCTCTCCGGCTAAACAAGCCTACTTTTCTGCACTAATCAACATGCACAAGTCTAACCCACGCCGACTGTTCTCTGTCTTTGATACTCTACTCAAACCACCCTCAGCTGCCTCTCCTTCCTCCATCTCCGCTCAGGACTTTGCTGACTATTTTAAGGAAAAGGTGGAATCCATACGTCAGAATATCCCCTCTGTTTCCTCCTCCCATCCTACACCGCTTCCTAACTCTCCTCCTGCCTTCCTTGACTCTTTTTCCACTGTCTCAGAGGAGGATGTGTCGCTGTTGATCGCCTCTTCTCCCTCTACCACTTGCCCTCTTGACCCCATTCCCTCCCATCTCCTAAAACCTCTTTCTCCTACTATAATCCCTACGCTCACACACATTTTTAACTCCTCCCTCTGCTTTGAAACCTTTCCATCCTCCTTCAAACATGCAACAGTCATACCATTACTCAAAAACAGCAAGCTTGACCCTACCCGTCTTTCTAACTATCGACCTGTCTCCCTCCTGCCTTTTGCCTCTAAACTCCTTGAACGTCTTGTATTCTCTCGCTTGCTCCATTTTCTCAACACCTATTCTCTCCTAGACCCTCTACAATCTGGCTTCCGCACTGCTCACTCCACGGAAACAGCCCTCACTAAAATAACTGACGACCTCCATGCTGCCAAAGACAGAGGTCATTACACTCTCTCGTATTACTCTATACTGACCTCTCTCTCTGTTCGCTTTGAACATAACCGTGGGACCACCCTCTTCTCTTCACCTTCTCCATACTTCTTGGTATCGGCACAAAGGCTCTATCCTGATCTCATCCTAACCGGGGTTCTCCCATCTCGTACTTTTCAGCTGTCTCTTCGGCTAACACGTCTTCCTCCTCCTCTTAATTGATCTCTTCTGTGGGGGGTACCCCCAGGGCTTCAGTCTGGACCCCTTTCTTCTCTTTTTCTTTGTACACATCTCTCTAAGGTGACCTAAGTGGAACATATTTTGGTGTTTAATTATCACCTCTGCTGCTGACGACACACCAATATTATTCTTTTTCAACACCTGCCTTCCCCACCTTCTGTACAACACCAGTTTCTGAATGTTCCTCTTCCCCTGCGTATAATCAATTCCTCCGATGGCCCTTCCGTCCGTCCTTAACCAACATCTTCAAACAGAGACTCCCTCATACTTCCTGCCCATACCTGGCCCTACTAACCAGCCGCTTCCATCATATCCCTACTGTTGGACCTACGACCACATCTCACCCAGTAGCCTCTAGCGACGGCTGCCTAGGTGTCACACGCACTCCTCTTTCAACATTCTCTCTCATCACATTCAAAACATGATGTCTATAAAACCGTCTGTCGCTTTTTATTTCCATCCTCCGCAATATAACAAAGATAAAAAGCGCCCTTTCCTCATGTTTCGTACTCAATTGGCGAGCTGTTCTCGAAAAGTCTACCTCATAGGCTCACTTCCTCCGCTCATCTCATCTTCTCTTGATTACTTAACCTCCTGCTGTCTCCCGGCCATTCCTGCCTCTCTCACCCGGTCTCACCCATACATCTATCACAAAACGCTGCTTAGCCATAATCACATCTAACATCTATTCCTAGTATCTGTCCTCACATCGTCCCCCATGAAATTTCCCTCTCCCTGCTTCCGATCAAAATCGCCACGATCTCAGCCGCCTCTATCATCCATTCTTCTACTCACTTTAAAGCTTGAACACTTTCTCTGCCCCTCCTTACAGCTACTCAGCCCTCAATTTCTCGTTATGCACTCATCCAGACTCTTGCGTTTTCTTCTCACTGTAAGGACTCTTTTCGTCTCTCTCACCCCCCTTGTATCTAAAGCCTGCTCTCCTCCGCTCTTAACAACCTTTTTTTTTTTCTCCCTTGACTGCCCCACACCTCTGGAATGCCCTTCCCCTCAGTACCCGACTAGCACCCTCTCTATCCACCTTTAAGACCCACCTTAAGACACACCTGCTTAAAGAAGCATATGAATAGCACTGTGGCTATTCTGAACACATGATACATAAAGCTTGGCCCCCTGCACACGCACTTACCAGAACTCCCTCCTACTGTCTCTGTACGTTCTCCCTACCTAACAATTAGACTGTAAGCTCCTCGGGGCAGGGACTCCTCTTCCTTAATGTTACTTTTATATCTAAAGCACTTATTCCCATGATCTGTTATTTATATTATCTGTTATTTATTTGATTACCACATGTATTACTGCTGTGAAGCGCTATGTACATTAATGGCGCTATATAAATAAATGTACAATACAATACAATACATGGAGCCCTTTATCGCATATTACATGGGGCTCTTTATCTCATATTACATGGGGCTCTTTATCTCATATTACATGGGGCCTTTTATCGCAGATTCACACAATATCCTGCTCTAAACACTTCAAAGGAGTGATGCAAAGGAGTGATGCACAGGAATGATGCACAGGAATGATGCAAAGGAGGGATGCACAGGAATGATGCAAAGGAGTGATGCAAAGGAATGATGCAAAGGAGTGATGCAAATGAGTGATGCACAGGAGTGATGCACAGGAATGATGCAAAGGAGGGATGCACAGGAATGATGCAAAGGAGTGATGCAAAGGAATGATGCAAAGGAGTGATGCACAGGAATGATGCAAAGGAGTGATGCACAGGAATGATGCAAAGGAGTGATGCAAAGGAGTGATGCACAGGAATGATGCAAAGGAGTGATGCAAAGGAGTGATGCACAGGTATGATGCAAAGGAGGGATGCACAGGAATGATGCAAAGGAATGATGCAAAGGAATGATGCAAAGGAGTGATGCAAATGAATGATGCACAGGAATGAGCTTTTATACCAGGGTCCATTTCTCTCTAAAAAGGAAGTGTAACTGCATGTTTCGAAATAAAATGGAGCGGAGCATCAGGTTTGTACTATATATAAAAATGTGCTACACCGTGCATGTCTGCACAAAGGTAAGGGCACTTCATCCCTTTTAGTATCACACGTCAGCTTCTGTGTGTCACAAAGTTTTAGCCTTTTGTAAAAGGATTTCGTCTGCAGAATCAGAATAAGAATATCCTGTCTAGGCAGGTAGCAGGGATACAACGCAAACACAATAATACCATCAAAACGGCTTTTCACTATTGAGTTAATAATAATAATAATAATAGCATGTTCTTGTATAGCGCTGCTAGTTGTACGCAGCGCTTTACAGAGACATTTTGCAGGCACAGGTCCCTGCCCCGTAGAGCTTACAATCTATGTTTTTGGTGCCTGAGGCACACGGGGATAAAGTGACCTGCCCAAGGTCACAAGGAGCCGACACCGGGAATTTAACCAGGTTCAATTAGGGTCCACCTTCTGGACTTCTGAGTGACAAAGGTACTGTAGCTAGAATATTTAACCGTCTATAGTTACATAGAAGATGAGGTTGAAAAAAGACATTCGCCCATCAATATCACCCTGTGCTAAATTTAGATGACAGATACTTATCCTATATGCAGACTTACAGTATATTGATCCAGAGGAAGATAAACAAAAAAAACCAGTGTCAGATTATCCAATGATACTGTATCTCATAAGAGGAAAAATTAATTCCTTCCTGACTCCAAGAATTGGCAATCAGATTACTCCCTGGATCATCATCCTTCCCATGTTTACTTATTTGGTATATCCCTGTATACCTTTCCTATCTAAAAAAGATGTCTAACCTTTTTTTGAACAAATCTATTGTATCTGCCATCTCAGTCTCCATGTGTAATTAATCCCACATTTTAACTGCCCTTACTGTAAAGAACCCTTTCCTTTATTGCTGGTGAAGGTTTCCTCCAACCTTAAGGGATGGCCCCGAGTCCTTTGTACTGCCCGTGGGATGAATAGTTCTTTTGAAAGCTCCTTCTGTTGTCCCCGAATATATTTGTATATAGTTATCATATCCCTCTTAGACACCTCCTTAATAATGTTGAGAATGTTGAGAAATTAAGGGGGTCTAACGTAGTAAACACATTGATACAAGAATTTATTCCTAAATATAAATTATCTCCCTATGAGACACTTATGGGATGACTTATGACTATCAGTAGTTCAAAGGAACGAATTAAGGACCATGTTATTGGTAATAAAACAATTAGTAAGTATTGTATGCAACTAATACATTTTTTGAGTCTCTCTAGGCACAGGTCAAAGTTGAAAGTGCACCTACTCAAGACAGAGTAAAGGTCAAGCAGTTCCTACGCAAGCACGCTCTTCATCCCAGATGAAAAGACCATTTCAAATACTACTCACCACCAATACAGCAATTAAAGTGGCAGAGGTCTCTTCCTGGATCCACGTGGCCCACGAAAAGCTCATCCAGCTCCACCAAAGTCACCCAAAGTACAGCCGCTTCAAGTTAACATTTTGAAGAGTAAAAATAAAACTCTGACCGTTAACCTACAGGGAAAATAAGACTCCAGGCCGGTCTTATTCCAACATTTCTTTTTTCTTTCTTTTTTTTCAAGGACTCAATATTTTTATTATTTTAGAGTGTGTGTAAGTTAGAATTTTAAGATGTATGCACCATTGGGCCTGCGAAAGTATAACCCACAGAGAGGTGACAGGATTGTAGTGGGAATGCTCTGCGGGGCCTTGTCAGCAATACTCTTCTTCCTGTGGTCCTTGTACATCGCAGATACCTATCACCATGGTCAAGGGAACACTACACTAAGCACCATATCACCCACTAACATCACAAAGTTCATTGGTACACTCCGAGATAAGCGAGACCTACATTTAACCCCTTGGGAAAGAGACGATATGTTCGTGGATGTTTGCAGATATATATATATAATAAATCTGGGGTAAATGAATCCTGCTGGGTGTGCGGATACATATCACATACACAAATACCCCCATGGGTAGGAATATCTTACACTAATGCCGAATTTAGAGAAGGGAACATCAATCTGAATTCGTTTACAAGAAACTTTTCTAAACCAAATTCCACTGGTAAATGAAGTTCCAGTAGGTGGATTTTACACAAATTACACCAGCAACACCAATCAATTTATGAGTTAAGTGTCTTCAACAACCAGAAACAAGAGAAAAACACCAAATATTACAGGGCTGAAAAGTAGCTTATTTTCAAATGTAGGAGTTGGGTTACTATATGACAGGCTTAATATATTAACAGATGTGTTAGATGATGTCCTCAGTCACACCACTACAGCCATTGCATCACTAAACCAAGAACAGGTCCAGATCAGGCTTATGGCCTTACAAAACAGAATGGCTTTAGATTACAGTATGTTTTAGCTTCAAAAGGAGGGGTATGTGCCCTAATTAAAGAAAGACTTAGATGGGGAGGTGACACAGCATGGGGTCCTTTGGGGCTTGGTGGAATTATGGAATCGCTGGGAGCCAAACTGTTGAACGCTTTACTGTGTACACTAGTGGTACTTGTTGTCATATATGTGTGTGTCACATGCTGCAAAGGTATGATCCACAAATGTGCTACCCCCTCACCTTCTTCAGACCTGATGCTATTGTTTACAGATCCAAACTGCAGCAGTCCCTTGAAGAAAGAAGATGCCAAGTACAGTGTTCTAACTCTGGCCAATATCCTGGCCGTAGCGCCATACAAGACTATGACAATGAAGGGCACACGCCCTCTTCCTCTGAGTTATACCAATGAGCATTATCTGATGATGGAGCACCCAAAAATACAAGTTGTGTCTCCCTACATGTCTCTGGACTAACATCATGCCAATAATTCTCAAAAGCAATGTTTTTAAGAATATAGAGGAGGGACTGAGAATGTTGAGAAATTTGACATTATGGGGGTCTAACGTAAACAGCACTCAAATCTCAGCAGCCATTTTGGCAGACTAGTCTTGTCAGCCATTTTGTCTTGTTTGCTATAAGTTTTGGATGTCATTCAGTCTGTGTCTGTCTTCCATGTTGTTATGTGCTGATTTCTGTGAAGCTTGCCTGTGTGAACGTGAGAAAGCAGAGAAGTTGTTGGGCTCTCAGCATAGCTTTGCATCCTTTACCAGCTGCAAATGATGAGGTGATGAGGAAGGAGTATGTGGGAGTGAGGGGAGGTAGAGAAAAGTCCAGCCAATAATGAGAAACCTTGGTAGAATTAGCTAGAGTCTGAGATAAGCAGTTTCTCACATTGTAACTCTGAAACAAAGTATCAATAATAATGTGGAGGAAAGGTTACTGAAGCTGATGTAATCCTTTTTGCTGATTTACATATATTCATTTTGTTTCTTTATTATACAATTACGTTATTTTTATGACGCACAATCGACCTCATAAAGGGGCGTATGTTTTAGTTTTTAGGGTATAAATATATGTCATAACATATTAACTGTTAGAGAGCTTTTCTATAGAAGCTTTCTCCTGTGTACACTGAATAAACTCACATGATAACTGAATGTTTTGTTGTAACATTTGTACAGCTTTAGCAATGTAAATAAATCTAATTTTGCCAGCCTCTCCTTGTAAATCAGATTTTCCACCCCCTTAATCCATTTGCTGGCTCTTCTCTGCACTTTCTTCTGTCCTAAAATGTATTTCTAAGGACTGGTGCCTAAAACTGTCCTCCTATCAGTGGTGTAGCGAGACGTGCGGGCCCGCGGGCAAAAAAAAATTCAGGGCACCATCATGTCTCTCTCTTTTCTCCCCCTCGTGTCTGTCTGTCTCTCCCTCTCTCTCTCTCTCTCTCTCTCTTTGCTCTCTCTCCCTCTCTCTTTGCTCTCTCTCCTCACTTTCCTCTCTCTCTTTGCTCGGTTCGTGCTCCCTCTCATCTCTCTTGCTCTTCGTTGCTCTCCTCTCTCTCTCTTTGCTCGTTCGTTGCTCTCTCTCACTTTGCTCGTTCGTTGCTCTCTCTCGTGTCTTTTTTCCCCTCTTATGTATTTCTCTGTTGTACTTTATTTTCTCTCTGTGTCTCTTCCTTCCTGTATCCTTTCCTTTTCAGCCCTGTTTTACCCCTGTGATTTCACCCTTCCCCTCCCTCACCTTTCCAGCCCCGCCCCTCTCCTCCCTCTCACCTTTCCAGCACGTCTCTCAGCGGCAGATCCGCCCACGCCCACTGACCGAGTGCCCCCCCGCCCCTCCCTCTCACTCATTTCTCACCCCGCCCCTCTCCTCCCTCTCACCTTTCCCAGCACGTCTCTCAGGCGGCAGATCCAGCCCCACGCCCACTGACCAAGGCCCCGCCCCTCCCTCTCACCTTTCTCAGCCCATCCCCGCCCCTCTCTCCCTCTCACCTTTCTCAGCAGCCGCCCCTCTCCCCTCCCTCCCTCTACCCTTTCTCAGCCCGCCCCTCTCCTCCCTCTCTCACCTTTCTCAGCCCCCCGCCCCTCTCTCCCTCTCCCTTTCTTCCCGCCTGTCTCTCAGGCGCGCAGATTCAGCCCCACGCCCACTGACCTAGGCCCTGCCCCTCCTCACCGTCCACAGCTTCTTTCAGTGCTCAGATCCGCCCGTGCCCAGGACCCCGCCCACTACGAGGCTCGGCAGAGAAGGGCATTTTCTCCTCTGTGCTATCCTCACTGCTACTCTTCAGGCCCTCGCCCCCTGACCCAGGCCCCCGCCCACCTGCAGAGGAAGGCATTTTCTCCTCTGTGCTTCCTACTGCATCTCAGGCCCCGCCCCCTGACCCGCCCCCCCACCTCGATGAAGGGATTTCCCTGTGTGCTTCCTACTGCATCTCAGCCCCGCCCCTACCAGCCCCGCCCACTGCAGAGGAAGGATTTCCCTGTGTGCTTCCTACTGCATCTCAGGCCCCGCCCCCTGACCCAGGCCCCCGCCCACCTGCAGAGGAAGGGATTTTCCCTCTGTGTGCTTCCTACGCATCTCATGGGCCCCGGCCCCCCGCCCTGACCCAGCCCCCCCACCTACGAGGCTCGCAGAGGAAGGCATTTCTCCTCTGTGCTTCCTACTGCATTCTCAGTGCCCCGCCCCCTGACCCAAGCCCCGCCCCCTGCATAGAAGGATTTTCCTGTGCTTCTACTGCATCTCCGCCCCGCCCCTGACCCAGGCCCCCGCCCCCGCACGAGGAAGGGATTTCCTGTTTGCTTCCTACTGCATCTCAGGCCCCAGCCCCCTGACCCAGGCCCCGCCCACTGCAGGGAAGGGATTTCCCCTGTGCTTCCTACTTCATCTCATGCCCCGCCCCCTGACCCAGGCCCCGCCCACCTGCAGAGGAAGGATTTCCCTCGTGCTTTCCTACTGCATCTCATGGCCCGCCCCCCCTGACCCAGGCCCCGCCCACCTGCAGAGGAAGGGATTTTCCTCTGTGCTTCCTGCTGCATCTCATGGCCCCCCCTCTGACCCAGGCCCCGCCCACCTGCAGAGGAAGGGATTTCCCTGTGCTTCCTACTGCATTCTCATGTCCCCGCCCCCTGACCTCAGGCCCCCCACCCTGCAGAGGAAGGATTTCCTCTGTGCTTTCTTCCTGTCCTGATCTTAGGCCCGCCCCCTACCCAGCCCCGCCCCCCACCTGCAGAGGAAGGGATTTCCCTGTGTGCTTCCTACTGCATCTCATGGCCCCGCCCCGACCGCCCCTGCAGGAGGAAGGGATTTCCCTCTGTGCTTCCTCTTCATCTCAGTGCCCCGCCCCCTGACCCAGGCCCCGCCCACCTGCGAGGAGGGATTTCCCTCTGTGCTCTCCTACTGCATCTCATGGCCCCGCCCCTGACCCGGCCCCGCCCCCTGCAGAGGACAGGGATTTCCCTCTGTGCTTCCTACTGCATCTCAGGCCCCGCCCCCTGACCCAGGCCCCGCCCACTTGAGAGGGAAGGATTTCCCTCTTTGCTTCCTACTGCATCTCAGGCCCCCGCCCCCTGACCCAGGCCCCCGCCACCTGCAGAGAAGATTTCCCTCTTGCTTCCTACTGCATCTCAGGCCCGCCCCCTGACCCAGGCCCCGCCCACACTGCAGAGGAAGGGATTTCCCTCTGTGCTTCCTACTGCACTTATTCATGCCGCCCCGCCCCTGACCCAGGCCCCGCCACCTACTGCAGAGGAAGATTTCCCTCTGCTGTCTTCCTGTATCTTGGCCCCGCCCCCTGACCCAGGCCCCCCCACCTGCAGAGGAAGGGATTTCCCTCTGTGCTTATCCTCCTCCGTATCTTAGGGCCCCGCCCCCTGACCCAGGCCCCGCCACTGCAGAGGAAGGGATTCCCTCTGTGCTTCCTTTCCTGTATCTTAGGCCCCGCCCCCTACCCGTGCCCCAGGCCCCGCCCACCTGCAGAGGAAGGGATTTCCTCTGTGTCTTCCTGTACTTAGGCCCTGCCCCCCGACCCAGGCCCCGCCCACCTGCGGAGGAAGGGATTTCCCTCTGTGCTTCCTACCTTATCTTAGGCCCCGCACCTGACCCAGGCCCGCCCACCTGCAGAGGAAGGGTTTCCCTCTGTGCTTCCTTCCTGTATCTTAGGCCCCGCCACTCCTGACCAGTCCCCCGCCCACCTGCAGGGAAGGGTTTCCCTCTGTGCTTCCTTCCTGTATCTTAGGCCCGCCCCTGACCAGGCACCGCCCACCTGCAGAGAAGGGATTTCCCTCTGTGCTTCCTTCCTGTATCTGGCCCCCCCGCCCCCTGACCCAGGCCCCGCCCACCTGCAGAGGAAGGGATTTCCCTTGTGTCTTCCTACTGCATCTAGGCCCCCCCGCCCCTACCCAGGCCCGCGCCCACCTCGCAGAGGAAGGGATTTCTCCTTGTGCTTCCTACTGCATCTCAGGCCCCGCTCCTGACCCAGGCCCCGCCCCCCTGCAGAGGAAGGGATTTCCCTTGTGCTGCCTATTCATCTCAGGCCCCGCCCCTGACCCGGCCCCGCCCACCTGCAGAGGAAGGGATTTCCCTGTGTGCTTCTACGCATCTCACGGCCCCCGCCCCCTGACCCAGGCCCCCCGCCCACCTGCAGAGGAGGGATTTCCCTTGTGCTTCCTTCCTGTATCTATCAGCCCCCCCCCCCTGACCCAGGCCCCGCCCACCTGCAGAGGAAGGATTTCCCCTGTGCTTCCTTCCTGTATCTTAGGCCTCGCCCCCTACCCAGGCACCGCCCACCTGCAGAGGAAGGGATTCCCTCTGTGCTTCCTTCCTGTCTTTAGACCTCGCCCCCTGACCCAGGCCCCGCCCACCTGCAGAGGAAGGGCATTTCCCTGTGTGCTTCCTCTGCATCTTAGTCCCCGCCCCCTGACCCAGGCCCCGCCCACCACTCAGAGGAAGGTAATTTCCCTGTGTGCTTCCTACTGCATCTCAGCCCCCCACCTTTCCTTCCCCGACCCGCCCGCACCCAACCCCCGCCACCTCTCTTTTCCTCTTCGCTGCCTTACCCAGGCCCGCCCACCTGCAGAGGAAGGGATTTCCCTGTGTGCTTCCTTCCTGTATCTCATGGCCCCGCCCCCTGACCCAAGCCCCGCCCACCTGCAGAGGAAGGGATTTCCCTCTGTGCTGCCTATTGCATCTCACGGCCCCGCCCCCTGACCCAGGCCCGCCCACCTGCAGAGGAAGGGATTTCCCTGTGTGCTTCCTTCCTGTATCTTAGAACAGGATAATTGTGATGCATCAGAATTTGTCAGAATTCCTCCATAAGATGTGTGATAATACTGGATACATGAGAAAGTCCATGAGTGATATGGCAATTTGTCAGGTAAGGGCTAGGAGTCTAGTAGGGTCCACTTGACCTCCACAAACTGAAACCCCATAACAGCCACCCCTAGTAACCAATATACAATGAACAGAGGCACCGGTAACCATACATTATTGTGGGGGCACTAAGGCCCTCTTACCTGGTGCTTGCAGGACTTCTCGATATCCAGGGCGTGCAGTTCTCCAGGTGAGTATCCAGCAAGAAGAGAGGGATAGTATAGCACAGCCGCAGTTTCCAACTCCCAGTGAGACCGGAAAAAATGATAAGGTAGTCCATATGAACACACGGTCAGGTTCATTTGAGTGCTTACCTTATCATTTTTTCCGGTCTCACTGGGAGTTGGAAACTGCGGCTGTGCTATACATCTTCACGTCTCTTCTTCCTGTATCTTAGGCCCCACAATGTGCCGCTGACAGGGGGGAGAGAGCGGATCCCCCAAGAGTGCGGGCCCCCGTGCTTTAGCTACGCTGCTGCTCCATATTCAAGGTGTATATATCAAGTGATGGAGAAGCTGTACAGGAGGGCTCTTCAACTAGCTGCGCACATGTCAAATGTGGTCTGTGATTGGCTGGTGTAACGTGCCATTATTCACAGTAAAACTCACTGGTAAGTGACGGTCATGTAAACATGTATGCTACATATGTGTTACATGTTTGCAAAATGTTAAGACAGCGTGAAGTCTTTAAATGCATCTAAACCACACGATGATGAGTTTGTGGCCCCGTCTCCTCCTAATTTTTTTTGGATCTGCAACTGTTTGAAGAGCCCTGCTGTGTAGGCCCTTATAGCAATGAGTAAGTCCACCAACATCAGTAAGATACCAAGGCATATGTATCAAGGCAAAAGGGGGGCGATTACAGGGCCCAAAAAAATCACCTCTGGGTTATTGAGGAAGAAGGTGCCGAGACCCTGAGGTGGAACCACCTGCGGTGCTTGGCCGACCAGGCAGTGAAAGGGGCCCTGACCATTTTGGAAGTTTTAACCAATTTTTCACTCCAATAGCTCCTTTCCCACCCCATAACTCATTCTCCCCATGTAAGGGATGAATCAAAGGAGTTACAATCCCTTTACAAGGCAGGAGACTGAACTAGGTGTCAGGTTTCCTGCATGTGTTATGTGAAACTCCTGATTGAACAGGGGATAAAAGGCAGGAAGTAGCTGCTTTTCAGGGTCCCTGTTGGAGTCTGTTGAGGAACACAGACTGTTTGGAAGAAGCTTGTGGGGAGCGCAGAATTTCACCATATAAAAGGAATGAAATAAATAATAGTGTAATATGTCCAAACACCTGTAACAATGTATAAGGGGATCGAGATTAAGAACTCACATTCTCCCAGTTAAAATACAGCATTGGAAGACAATCTGAAGACTCTGTAGTTTGCAGGGGGGTCTTGCTTAAGATACTCTCCCTGGTGTCAGTGGAACCAACCCTCAGGCGAAACCGGAAGTGACGCGACGGGCCGGACCGGAAGTGATGCGACGCGATCCCGGGAGTGTGGTAGATGGTGTATACTGCTGCTGCGCTTTGATTGTTACGTGTCTTTGCACATGGTGCTAATGTAAGTGTGGATTACCACTGTTTTTATTGAATACATCAGTAGTGAACATACAATGTTGCACTAGAGTTGTCTCTGTTTCCATCGAGGGTTGGTTCCACTGACACCAGGGAGAGTATCCTAAGCAAGACCCCCCTGCAAACTACAGAGTCTTCAGATTGTCTTCCAATGCTGTATTTTAACTGGGAGAATGTGAGTTCTTAATCTCGATCCTCATATACATTGTTACAGCTGTTTGGACATATTACACTATTATTTATTTCATTCCTTTTATATGGTGAAAATCTGCGCTCCCCACAAGCTTCTTCCAAACAGTCAAGAGAGGAGGAACTGGATCTTCTCCTAAGAGGGTTGAGCAGCGAACTTTACTAGTATTATCACTATTTTTGAACACTGTTTATATTTATATATTTATTTATTTATCACTATATATTTATATATTTATCACACCTTTTATTGGAAGCGCCTCACAATTTTTGTTCTATACTGAGGAACACAGACAACAGAGCTCCCGCCCGCAGGGATCCAGGCTTGTTGACCACAGGGTTTTGCCTGGCAACAGTGGGGATCCCAAAGCCCCACACAGCAGAGAAGCATGTAAAGAAATAGGGCAAAAGACTTGCTGGGAGCAGCAGGAATTCAATGCCTGCATCTGAAGTGCCTGGAGAAATCAGAGATGCCATACCAGAACACACAGATAAGACTTTATATATTGTTCCCTAAAATTGTCATTATATATTTTCTGGTTGGTAACCAGCTTAGCTGACAGCTCACTTAGAAAGGGCCAGTGCGTACAGTTAATTTCCCTAAAGGGAATAGGTGTCTCTTTTATGATTTGCTTTGCTTAAAGGGACAGTGCACCTAACGTTCAGTTTTTGTGGAGAATAAAACCACTCATTATTACTGTCCTGGAACTAGATTCCATATTCCTCTGTGGGAGATACACCCCCAACGACGTCGGTAGCGTCCAAATGCACAGAGGTATGTGGAGAAGGAAGCAACGGTAGATCTTGCTCTAAAATATGTCTGGTAGCAGTGCACCCAGAGGGACAACCCCAAAGAGCTAAAAGGATGTATGCAATCATCGACGACCAGAGCAACCGATCGCTGGTCAGGTCAGAATTCTTCGACATGTTTAACATACAGTGGCGACCAACTTTATTCTAACTCGGCTAGCTCCGCGAATTTCAGATTATCCCGGTTATCTGCGGTTTTGTGTTGTTTTCTCCCGGGGTGTATTGCGTTATTTTCGCGGCTGTGATTTAAGCATTTTATTCCCGCTGGCTGCAATACTGCAATGCCGTGTAAAAACTCATGGGGGCGTTTGCGAGCTGTTGTCTTTGAAGCCGAGAAATTCATGAATTGTAATGCAGTATATACTGTATATATACAGTATATACTGGTTTGTTGTCAGGAGTCTACTGTAGGGCTAGTATACACCCAGGCGCTGTTGAATCTTTCAATTAATATAAGTATATATATATATATATATTTAGGCACTGTATCCTGTATTTGTGTCAATGGATGTAGCACCGAGCTCTGTCTGTGTTTCATGTTCTGTCTGGTTTTAAATACTCAATCACTTAACCAGACAGCACTGAGCGAATTTCCATGTAGATTACAAAGAATCTTATCAAGAAATGTCTTATCTTAATGTTCTCAGATAAGGTTCTTTGAGATCTGCTATTGTTACTTAGTGAGAGGGGTTTAGCAGCTATATTCATTTAGGTTTAGGCAATTTTTGTAGGTATAAATTGCACAGTTTAAAATATCAGAGAGCATGGCTTTTGAGTATCTTACACAGCCAAAAATACTTTATATAAAAGAGCAGTTAATACTTTTTTTTTTTTAAATACTCCACCTCTATGTTTATTACAGGATTTGGCTCAGGGGGAACCTGTAATGGTTCCAGTACAGGCTTTGGCTGGAACCTGCCCTTACCTGGCTGCTGTGGACATTTTGATTACTGGCAGCCTGCTATATTGGCTGCACATGTTCAAGGGCTTAAATAGCAGTCAGTGTCTTCCAGCCCATGCATAGCTACATAGTAGATGAGGTTGAAAAAAGACAAACGTCCATCAAGTTCAAACTATGCTAAATTTAGACAACAGATACTTTTTCATATATCTATACTTACTTGTTGATCCAGAGGAAGGCAAACAAAAAAACCCAGAGTCATATCATCCAATGATATCTCACAAGGGGAAAAATAAATTCCTTCCTGACTCTAAGAATTGACAATCGGATCCTTCCCATGTATACTTATTTGGTATATCCCTGTATACCTTTACTATCTAAAAAGATGTCCAACCTTTTTTGAACAAATCTATTGTATCTGCCATCACAGTCTCCATGGGTAAAAAAATCCACATTCAACTGCCCTTACTGTAAAGAACCCTTTCCTTTTTTCTGGTGAAATCTCCTTTCCTCCAACCTTAAGGGATGGCCTCAAGTCCTTTGTACTGCCCTTGGGATGAATAGTTCTTTTGAAAGCTGCTTGTATTGTCCCCGAATATATTTGTATAAAGTAATCATATCCCCTCATAGATGCCTCCTTTCTAATGTAAATAAATCTAATTTAGCTAGCCTCTCCTCATAAATTAGATTGTCCATCCCCTTTATTAATTTGGTGGCTCTTCTCTGCACTCTCTCTAGTTCCATAATGTCTTTTCTTAGGATTGGTGCCCAAAATTGTACTGCATATTCCAGGTGTGGTCTTACTAATGCTTTGTAAAGGGGCATAATTATGTTTACTTCCCTTCCATCCATTGCCCGTTTGATGCTAGATACGATCTTGTTTGCCTTTGCAGCTACTGCATGACATTGGGCACTATTGCTAAGCCTGCTGTCTACAAGCACTCCTAAATCTTTCTCCATAAAGGATTCCCCAATTTATCCCCATTTAATTTGTAATTCGCCTTTTTATTCTTGCATCCAAAAACATAACCTTACATTTATCTGTATTAAACCTCATCTTCCATTTACCTGCCCATGTTTCCAGTCTCTCCAAATCCTTCTGAAGAGAAATTACATTCTGCTCTGATTCTATTACCTTACACAATTTATTATCATCAGCAAAGATGGAGATTTGCTCTCGATGCCAACCTCAAGGTCATTAATAAACAAGTTAAAAAGTAGGGGTCTCAGAACCGATCCCTGAGGTACACCACTCACGACTTTAGCCCAAGCTGAAAAAGTTTCATTTATGACAATCCTCTGTTGTCTGTTCTTTAACCAGTTTTCAATCCAGGTGCATATATTATTGCTGAGTCCACTTTTCTTTATTTTGTACACCAACCTCTTGTGTGAAACTGTATCAATAGCCTTTGCAAAATCTAAGTAGACCACATCAACTGCATTACCCTGGTCTAAATTCCTACTTACCTCCTCAAAGAAACAAATAAGGTTAGTTTGGCATGATCTATCCTTCATAAATCCATGCTGACTATTATTAATAAAAAAAAATTCCATTAGGTATTCCTGAATATTATACCATATTAAACCTTCAAGTAGTTTCCCCACTATTGAAGTCAGGCTTACAGGTCTGTAATTCCCCGGGTGTGATCTAGCTCCCTTTTTAAATATAGGTACCACATCTGCTTAACGCCAATCTTGTGGTACTGAGCCTGTGGAAATTGAGTCCTTGAATATTAAATATAATGGTTTGGCTATTACTGAGCTTAACTCCTTGAGAATTCTTGGATGTATGCCATCGGGGCCAGGTGCCTTATTTACTTTAATTGTTTCAAGGCGCTTATGAACTTCTTCCTCATTTAACCAATTGTTCATTAATATGGAGGTTGTGGCTTCCTCCTGTGGCACTACAATTGAACTTGATTCTTCCCTGGTAAATACAGAGGCAAAGAATTTGTTTAATACCTCATCTTTTCCCTTATCTCCAATAATCTGCCTGCCCATCTCACACTAAAAGGGTCCTATATTTTCTTTTCTCATTTTTTTGTTATTAAGGTACTTAACATTTTAGGATTAACCTTACTTTCTATTGCAATCCTTTTTTCATTATCCATTTTTGCTAATTTGATTGCCCTTTTGCAATTTTTGTTACATTCATTATAATTCTGATACGATGTCTCTGTCCCTACTTACTTAAAGAATCTAAACGCCTTCCTCTTCTTTTCGATTTTCTCCCCTACCTGTTTATTTAGCCACATTGGTTTTGACTTATTTCTTTGATACTTATTACCCAGGGGTATACACTGATAAGTGTGCTTTTCTAACAATGTTTTAAAGACTGCCCATTTATCTTCTACATTTTTCCCTGCAAAAACATAATCCCAGTGTATTACTTGTAGATTAGACCTCAGTTGATTAAAATCTGCCTTTCTAAAGTTTGATATGACCAAATCCAGTACTGCCCTTCTCCTGGTTTGTTCCTCAATAATTTGGGTCACATCATTGTCTTTAAGCACCCCCAAAAACCTGTTTCCTTTTTGTTGTAATGCTAATCTCATTGCCTCATTCTATGTCTGGATAATTACTTCACCCTTGCAGCTTAATTCAAGCTCCCCCATTTTATTTGTCAGGCTTCTTGCATTAGCAAGCATGCATTTAAGTTTTTTTTTCAGCCTGTACTATTATCTTGAACGCTGTGAAAGATTGCTGGACAACTCGAACATGCCCAAGCACTCACAACTCACCGGGTTTGGAACAAAAATAAAATATAATTGATTAAACTACATAATTAAAAATGACACACTGGGAACATACTGGGGACAAAACAAACACAATTCATATCTTATCTGCTCTTTCCTTTCTGCGCCCACTTGGTTTAGTCTTTAGAAGTTTTCTAGTATTATCTGTATTTGCTATGAGTGTCTCACTGCTTATCAAACTCAAACTTGCCTCCATTCTACCTCCATACAACCTTTTATCCTCCTCTATTCCATTTAGTTCATTAGCTGTTTCATTCCCCTCCCCCCTCCATCCTAGTTTAAAATCTCCTCCAACGTTTTTAGCAGTCGCCCTCCTAGCACAGAAGATCTCTCTTCATTGAGGTGCAATCTGTCCCTAGAATATAGATGGCACCTCTCAGAAAAAGAGTCCCTGTGCTTTAAAAACCCAAACCCCTCCTTCCTGCACCACTTTCTTAGCCATGCATGAACCGCCCTGATCTCTGACTGTGTCCCTGCGGTAGCGCATGGCACTGGTAGTATTTCAGAAAATACTACCTTGGAGGTCCTTGCCTTAAGCTTTTGGCCTAGATCCCTGTAATCATTTTTTAGGACACTTCATCTTTCTCTACCTTTGTCATTGGTGCTAACATGTACCAAGACCACCGGGTCAATCCCAGCCACCCCCAACAATCTGTCTACCCGATCCGCAATGTGTGAACCCAAGTACCCGGGAGACAACAAACTGTTCGATTCATGCGGTCACGGCAACAGATTGCCCTATCTACCTTACTAAAATGGAGTCCCCTACCACCACAATATTTCTTTGTATCTGAGCATCCTGAGTCCACACTGTGCTGGAGGATCTATTCCTCTGGCTGCTAGAGGAATTTGTCTCCCCCAGGCTTGCCATTTTTGCCCCGACATAACCAATATATTCACTCAACATGGCAAATCTATTGGGGTGGGTCAGCTCAGAAATGACCTGCCTCCCCTATTGCCCTTGTTTCCCCTTCTAACTGTCATCCAACTACCTACCTGCTCCTCATTAACAGCAACCAAGCTACCTACCTTCTCCTCACTAACAGCGCCACCATCTGCACCACTTGTCGAAGCAAGGCCCTGCTCATGCCTGAGCATTGAATATGTTTCCCATTGTTCCTGGCCACCCTGGGCTCTAGTTCCTGAGCCTTCCGTGTGGCATGCCTATCCCTGTGGCTTCACTGTTCATTTGGAATTCCTGTTGCTGACCCCAGACAGTGACCCCGACCTCGCTGCCTTCCGCCTGCCCTGACCTTTTGCCTGTCGCCTGGATTCTACAACACTGACGCCAGCTCTGACCTTTTGCCTGCTTACCGACTGCAGATACTCTAACATGACTGTCCCTGGACTCTGGTCAGTTAATTTGAATCCCTACCTCAGCCCTGTGGATCCATTTTCTGATCGGAGGCAAGCATTGCCACATAATGTTCAGACCACATATGGACCCCGCTGATGTAGGGAGGGTGCTGTCACTACAGGGCCAAATCCTGGATAGGCACTCCACCCTCCTGACTATTTTATTTTATAAAATATTTTACCAGGAAGTAATACATTGAGAGTTACCTCTCGTTTACAAGTATGTCCTGGGCACATAGTTAAGACAAATAATATATGGTTACGAATACAGTTACATAAATGAACAGGGTATACATTATATACAAGACATTGCATGCACAGTTAAAGATAATATATATTATGGGCGTATCAAACAGTTGCAGACAAGATTAAAATGTGTGGGACATTGTAATCGCTTCCATCACCTCCAGCTTGCAAATCCTTGCCAACCATCATTTTCTTGCATCACCGGCTGATTCTTCATCGGCACCTAACCCTTCGCTTCAGCAAGCTAATCTTACGTTCCAGGAGCCAAAAGATGAATTCTCCACTGCTCCTGTTTCAAAGTCAAGTACACCTCTCACTGTTCCCTCAGCAGTACGTGCAAGGGGTTACCCTTGATGGTTCTAAGACTCTCATTCAATGTCTGATGTCCCTATTACCGAATCTAAGGATCCTGTTTCAAAGTCAAGTCTCTCTTTCTCTGACTCTCCTGCAGTACCTGCTGTAACCCTGGCTAGTTATAAAGCCCCATACAGTGGCGACCAACTTTATTCTAACTCGGCTAGCTCCACGAATTTCGGAATATTTCGTTGATGTGCGGTTTTGTGTCGTTTTCTCCCGGGGTGTATTACGTTATTTTCGCGGCTGTGATTTAAGCATTTTATTCCCGCAGGCTGCAATACTGCAATGCCGTGTTAGAACGCATGGGGGAGTTTGCGAGCTGTTGTCTTTGAAGCCGAGAAATTCATGAATTGTAATGCAGTATATACTGTATATATACAGTATATACTGTATAACAACAACTCCTATAACCCCTAACATACACATACAGTACTGTATATGCACATCAATGATACTATAGGCCGGCGGGGACGAGATCTGTTTGCAGCAGAGAGAGATCCGCTGCTCTCTCTGCGCAAACATCGGCACATTAAAAATTATTTAAAATACATTTTTATTCATAGTGTAGATGTGCAGGGGGTCTCCGGAGCTGAACCGCGTTGGTTTCAGGTCCGGGGACACCCTGCTCCCCGAGATACAGCCCCCTTTATGAGGTGCCGGTATCCTTCTGCATTTAAAGGTTCCGATCACGTGACCGCGGCATGTAAACAAAGCAGAGGGATACCGGCACCCCCTAAAGGGGCCTGTATCTCGGGAAGCAGGGGGTCCCCGGACCTAAAACCACAGCGGTTCAGCTCCGGAGACCCTCTGCACATCTACAGTATGAATAAAACACATATATAAATAAACACTCATTCCTTACTTTTGCGGCTATGTGCTATGGTAACGAAGCACCATGACTGTATTTTTAATAATATTGCACAGTGAGCAGGGGGTTCCCTGAGCCACAAATCAAAGCTCAGGGGACCCCCTGCTCCTGCACAATATTATTAAAAATACAGAAATGGTGCTTCATTACCATAGCTGATAGCCGTTAAGGCAATGAAGGGGTCAACCCACCGTGCCCGCTTTATTATGGGTAGCGGGGGTGGGTGAATGGGGTATTTGGCCCTTGGTGTGAGTTTAGGACTTGCGGGGGGGTTGCGGGTGCACTTAACCCCTTCACGGCCATAGCAGTTAATACCGCTACGTTCATGAAGGGGTTAACCCCTCCCGCTACCCCCCGCAAGCCCTAAAAAACCACCGTTGGGGCTAATACACACAGCAGCCGCCCAAAAAATAAATAAATAAATCTAAAAAAATAAATAAATACATGAATATAAATAAATACATTTAAAATACATTTTTATTTATAGTGTAGATGTGCAGGGGGTCTCCGGAGCAGAACCGCATTGTTTTCAGGTCCGGGGAACCCCTGCTCCCCGAGATACAGCCCCCTTTATGAGGTGCCGGTATCCCTCTGCATTTAAAGGTCCTGATCACGTGACCGCGGCATGTAAACCAAGAAGAGGGATACCGGCACCCCCTAAAGGGGCCTGTATCTCAGGGAGCAGTGCGTCCCCAGACCTAAAACCAAAGTGGTTCAGCTTCAGAGATGCCCTGCACATCTACACTATGAATAAAAATGTATTTTAAATGTATTTATTTATATTCATGTATTTATTTATTTATTTAGATTTATTTATTAATTGTGCTGCGGCTGTGTGTGAATTTTTTTTATTGTGGGTAGCGGGGGTGGGTGAAGGGGGTATTAGCCCCAACGGTGGTTGTTTAGGGCTTGCAGGGGGGTAGCGGGTGCACTTAACCCCTTCACGACCATAGCGGTAATAACTTCTATGGTCGTGAAGGTGTTAAGTGCACCGGCAACCCCCCCGCAAGTTCTAAACTCACATCAAGGGCCAAATACCCCCTTCACCCACCCCCACTACCCACAATAAAAAAAATTCACGCACAGCAGCCCCACAATTAATAGATAAATCTAAATAAATATATAAATCCATGAATATAAATATATATATATTTCTCTGCTACGGGCATGCTGGTCATACCATTGCTTTTGCTTGGTCTGAGCAGCCCTGAGGTGGTCCTGGGCCAACCCATGAGCATCTCTAACCGGTTAGAGTCTGTGTCCATTGGGGGGTACTAGCAAATTTCTTGGCCGGCGCCGGCGCTGCTGCCGCCACTTTGGCTGGTGCCTTGGTGGGCATCACTGATCGGCTGGCCACATAGTCATCTGCTAGCCTCGCCTCCTCTGTGTAAGTCTTGGGATTTTTGTCATACACCCAAGCCCTCACCGCCGGCGGGCACTGCTGCATGAGCTGCTCCTGAAAGATGAGGTCCAGCAGGTGTTGGTAAGTCCTGGCCTCATAGCCCTCCACTCAGCGGGATCCCGTATAAAGCCATGCGGGTCACATAGGTGACGTAGGACTCCTGAGGGTGCCTTTCCTCCAGCCGGAATTTACCCTGGTAAGCTTCAGGGGTAAAACCATGCTAAAATAGCAATAGTTCTTTCAGGTGGTCATAATCATCAGCATACTCCTCTGGAAGCGCCATCATCGTCTGCTTAGCCAAGCCGGAGAGTACCGGATCCAAGCGTGCAACCCTATGCTGGGGAAGCACCTTGTACCGCCGGCACTGCGTTTCAAAGTTCTTTAAAAAAACTGTCGATCTGATCAGTGCCTTCCACGTACTTGGTGACACTGTGCTTGTCGAGTTGGAGTTCATCTTTGCGGAGTTGGACCGGGGGGCAATAAGCGGGTCTGTTCACTGCCACAGAGATAAATTTTGAGATGGGAGCTAGTTGCTTACTGCGCATGACTCACCCAACCCTCCAAACCCTTTGAGGCTTTGTTTATGGTAACGCTTTGGAAAATCCCTTCTCGAATTTGAAATGTAAATCTGATGGGCACAGCATTGTGAGAATTGAGAGTAAGAAAACCATTAACTGATTCATGTTGTTTTTACATTCTTTCTTATACTGTAGGGGGGTGGGGAGGGGGTGTGGTTGTTGTCAATGATTAAGATTACCAGGAATGTGAATAAATATTTATTTTATTTCATCAGGGAAAAAAAAATACAAGATAAAAATAATCATGAATAATACATAATGCAGTCTTTATTAAATTCTTCTGGCAGATTGAAATTGCCAGCAACCCTTTTCAAACAGGTTCTGGAGGCCTGCTGGTGGGTCCCGCCAGCACCATGGCCCCCAGTTGGTCTCCTTGGGTCACCGTGGGCCACAATTGGGTCCCCACGGTAGGCCCAAGGATGTCTGGGAGCCCCGGGTCAGACCCACAGGTGTCTGCGGGGACTCGGTGGTTCCCACGGGGGTCTGGGGAACTCACGGGTGCTCATTACGGGTCCGCGGTGCCCCCACAGAAGTGGGACCACACATCTTCGTCCCCGCACCTACAGGTCGGCGGTGCCCCCACAGAAGTGGGACCACACAGCTTCATCCCCGCAGACTATGGGTCCGCGGTGCCCCCACAGATGTGAGGCCACTGCTTCATCCCCGCATTTGGTTTTAGGTCTGGGGACCCCCTGCTTCCCGAGATACAGGCCCCTTTCCCTCTGCTTTGTTTACATGCCGCAGTCACGGGATCGGGACCTTAAAATGCAGAGGGATACCGGCACCTCATAAAGGGGCCTGTATCTCGGGGAGCAGGGGGTCCCCGGACCAAAAACCACAGCGGTTCAGCTCCGGAGACCCCCTGCACATCTGCACTATGAATAAAAATGTATTTTAAATTTATTTATTTATATTCATGTATTTATTTATTTATTTAGATTTATTTATTTATTTTTTGGGCGGCTGCTGTGTGTGAATTTTTTTTATTGTGGGTAGCGGGGGTGGGTGAAGGGGGTATTAGCCCCAACGATGGTTGTTTAGGGCTTGCGGGAAGGTAGCAGGAGGGGTTAACCCCTTCATGACCGTAGCAGTATTAACTGCCGGCACCTCATAAAGAGGTCTGTATCTCGGGAAGCAGGGGGTCCCCGGACCTGAAACCAAAGTGGCTCCGCTCCGGAGACCCCCTGCACATCTACACTATGAATAAAAATGTATTTTAAATCATTTTTAATGTGCCGATGTTTGCGCAGAGAGAGCAGCGGATCTCTCTCTGCTGCAAACACATCTCGCCAGGGGACGGCTTCTCGGCTTCAAAGACAACAGCTCGCAAACGCCCCCCCTGAGTTTTTACACGGCATTGCAGTATTGCAGACAGCGAGAATAAAATGCTTTAATCACAGCCGCGAAAATAACGCAATTCACCCCGGGTGAAAACGACACAAAATCGCACATAACCGGGATAATCTGAAATTCGCGGAGCTAGCCGAGTTAGAATAAAGTGTGTCGCCACTGTAGAAACCGGCTGGCTCTTTGTTCGGGTGGCTTTGCCTGTAGCCATCTCTAGTGATTTAGGAAGGCTTTGGTATATAGTGAGCAGGGAAAAGCTTGAATCTGCCACTTATCTTTATTTTATAAATGCCGGCGGGTCAGGAGCACTGGAATCAGGACTCCATTCACACCAGCGTCGAGCATGCGCTCGAGGTTTCCTCTTTTACCCTTTGGGAAGCCCACAAATCAGTGATAAGTGGCAAATTGATTGGCCTGGCTTCTCGTGAAAAAAAGAAAAAACAAAACAAATTGAAATACTAACACAAAAATGATCAGAGCTAGAATTTATTCACAAGTCAAACCCCTCCCGGAAAAATTACAGGCAAATAATCTCCGTGAGGGGCGAACTAAACCTTTTGTTTGTGTCAAACGCAGAAAGAGCTATAAGATGGACTCAACAGAAATACTATGAAAAAAGTAATAGATAGAATGTTGGCACGTAAATTAAAGCAAAAACAAGCTAAAGCTAAAATTCATAACATCTACACTAAAAATGGCTCAGTATCTCACAACCCCAAAATTATAAGTGATGCATTTAGGGACTACTACACATCCCTTTACAATCTACCAGGCCCAGTGGGAGACTCGGCTAAAGAGAAAAGAGCAATAAAAATTAGAAATTATCTAGCAGAATTCCGACTCCCCACTCTAGACCCAAATGACATTACAAACCTTGAAAAAACTATAGAGCCCCTGGAAATTATGGAACCAATAAAATCCCTGAAAATTGGGAAGGCCCCTGGTCCGGATGGATGTTCTAATCTTTATTACAAGAAATATTCCACAACTCTCCTCCCATTTCTTACCAAAGTATTCAATGAGATGCTACTAGGCCTTCCCCCTCCTTGAGATATGTTTCAAGCTACCATAGTGGTAATCCCCAAAGAGGGGAAAGATCCTCTGCTGTGTTCTAGCTACAGACCTATTTCGCTATTAAATACAGACCTAAAACTATACGCAAAGATCCTGGCCAACAGATTAAATAGTATCCTCCCTAAATTGGTTCATCTGGACCAGGTGGAGTTTGTCCTGGGCAGACAAGCCCTTGACAACACAAGGAGGACAGTGAATCTAATACACGTAGCAAATCTCACAAAGTGCCCATCTCTATTACTCTCTTTAGACGCTGAAAAAGCGTTCGATCGATTAGATTGGCAGTTTATGTCGGCTACGCTATCGCAGATGGGATTCACAGCCAAAATTTTAAATAGTATAAACACTCTATACTCCACACCAACGGCCACTGTGAGGACGAACAGCTCTTTGTCTGACCCCTTTTCAATATTAAATGGAACCAGGCAGGGTTGACCGCTCTCACCTTTGTTGTTTGCCTTAGCCACAGAACCATTAGCATGTCAGATAAGGATGAACCCCAATATTGTGGGTATTTCTGTTGGCCAGGAAGAATTCAAAATAGTTCTTTTTGCGGACGATATACTATTGATGCTTTCAAAACCTCTCACATCCCTCCCTAACCTTTTTCATGTTCTATCAGAATTCGGCTCACTTTCAGGTTATAAAATTAATCATTCCAAATCCATGGCCTTAGTTTAAACCTCCCTAAAGAATTAGTAAAATTACTCCAACTAAATTTTGACTTTAAATGGAATGCGAACCATATTAAATATCTAGGGGTTCAATTAACAAAAAATTATTCAACTTTATACAACGCAAATTTTAAACCCTTTTTTGACCAGATAGTCAAGGACGTAGCCACTTGGAACCCATATATAATATCCTGGTTTGGGAGAATAACCACTATTAAAATGAATATTTTACCTCGACTCCTCTACCTCTTTCACACTCTCCCGGTTCAAATGTGTCAGAAAGATCTAAATAATATTCAGAAGAAAATGTTGAAGTTTGTCTGGCAAAACAAGCGACCTAGAGTTCGCAAAGATATTCTTTATAAATCCAAATTAGAAGGAGACTTAGCTCTTCCGAACTTACAAAACTACTATAGAGCAGCTCAATTAGGGCAACTTGTTAGTTGGCATTCAAACCCAACCGAAAGGAGGTGGGTCAAGATAGAGGATTTGATTTGTTCCCTACGCAAAATAAAAAATCTTCTCTGACTCAACAAAAAATCTAGACCACCCGAGAGTTTCAAGAACCCGGTGATATCCTTTGCCTGTAATTTCTGGGACTCCCTCAAATCCAAGTTTCAACTAACTGGTACCCCTTCCCTCATGCAATCCTTATTCTCGGACCCCTCCCTTCCTTTTTACACAGAGAACCCGCTCTCCCATACCTGGGTTCTAAAAGCACTCACGAGAGTCAAGGATATTCTCACTCAAGGGAAAGTCCCCCCATTCGCTTCTTTACAAACGAATCACGACATTCCCTCTTCCGATTTTTTCAGATTTCTCCAGGTTAGGCATTATATCCAATCAGTCTACAAATGAAGCCAACCCCATGCTTTAACTCTGTGTGAGGACTGGTGTCTACACCAGCCCCACACAAAGGGCATTACCTCCAGAATATATCAAAGTTTATCCTCTATCATGAGCAATCAAACCCCCGATAACTATATGGTATTCTGGGGAAAAGATCTTAACGTCTGTATAGATCTCGATACCTGGAAAGACATCTGGGAAGCTGCCTCTAAAAATTAATTGTGCGTTGTAATAAAAGCGAATATTTACAAGTTAATATTCAGATGGTACTGTATATGACTCCTGCCAGGCTGCACTCTTTTCTCCCAAGGGTCTCCCCTCTGTATTGGCGTGGTTGTGGTGAAGTGGGGAATATTCTGCACATATTCTGGTCATGTCCCAAAATCCAACAAACATGGACGGAAGTGTTCACCTTAATACACAAGATCCTAGAAATCACTGTCCCACATGACCCAGTATATATATTGCTAGGCAAGCCAATAGCCAATATTCCCCGAAAAAAAGCTAGAGTACTAGCCCAAATATTAAACGCTACACGGTGTACAATTGCCAAAAATTGGAAACAACCTGCCCCCCCCATCCTTAAACCAAATAAATAACAAAATTTGGCATATAGTTTATATGAAAAAACTCTCAGCCTATCTGAACGGCTCTACCTCGCAATTCTCTGAGATTTGGGCTCCTTGGTTTCGCCATGCAGGTATATCCCCATATATAGATTAGAATACTTGGAACAGAGTGATACATGATATATATATATACTGCATTACAATTCATGAATTTATGCCATCTGGTGGACACGCGAAGCATTGCAGCCTATTAAATCCTGAACCATTATCAATTAACACATCAACCGCGCGTCAGCCGGGCATGACCCCTGGCTGGGAACGCGGCATGCTCCGGCGTGAATTATCCAGCACGGCGCGACGCGGACGGTAGAGACGCCATTTGATGACGTCATATGCACACGCGGACTAACCCGGAACCGGACAGGAGAATTACCTCCTCTGAACCAACGGCAGTGATTTCCCCATTGCTAAGGAAAGAACTTCGACTGCGAGCTGGTCTCTTCGATCCTGGGTTCCTGCTACCAGAGGAAGGTTTTTAAAGCCCTTATCCGGTGTTCCTGTGCTGCTGTCCCGCCGAGTGGTAACATGTCCCTAACATGTCATGCTGTGTTATTTTAATCCTGATGTACGTGCAATACTCACCTTTGTTATATAAAATTATCTTTTAATATACTACACTATGAGGTTTTTTTGCGCTGTTTTTTCTTTTGTTTTGTACTAGTTTGGAGTGCTGAGCCATCCCACCAGAACAGCGGCACAAACCTCATCCTAATCAGGTTAACTTAATTCCCTAAAGGGTCACATTATCACCAATCACCTTTATTGGATAACGATCGTACATCCCACTTCAAACCCTGTCCGAACCACTTCCAAGTCCACGAGAAGCTCGAGACCAAAAGGAACTATGGAGACGCGCTTGTGACAGAAAAATACCCCAATGAGCTAGGGAGTACAGTGTTCCAGACAACAAAGGACGACGATAAACAGGCGCCATCAATGGAAGATAAAGAATTCTTGAGGTTAATGGATAAGGAGCTTTTCAAGGATGAATTAGGCAGTTGGATGGCCCCACTACCATTCCGCTCGCCAAGAAGACCCTCCCAAACAACAGAGACCACGCCATGTCTAGGCTCGCTTCGCTTCTCCGTAACCTACAAAGGAAACCGGAGACCAAGGAACACTTTGTGGCCTTCATGCAGAAAATCTTCCACAGTGGCCATGCAGAGTCGGCGCCCCCACTGAGAGAAGGCGAAGAATGCTGGTACCTCCCGTCGTTTGGCGTCTACCACCCCCAGAAACCTGGCCAAATTCGAGTGGTATTCGACTCCAGTGCTCAGCATCAGGGAGTCTCCCTAAACGATGTTCTCCTCACTGGGCCGGATCTGACGAACAGTCTTCTGGGAGTGTTGATCCGCTTCCGCAAGGAGCCAATCGCCATAACAGCAGACATTCAACAGATGTTCCACTGCTTCCTTGTGCGAGAAGACAACCGTAACTACCTAAGATTCCTGTGGTACCAAGATGACGACATAGAAAACGAAATCACAGAGTACCGCATAAAAGTACATGTCTTCGGGAACAGCCCATCACCTGCGGTGGCTCCCTACGGCCTCAGAAGAACGGCCCAAGACGGAGAAGCAGAGTTCGGGAAAGACGCCAGGAACTTCGTCGAAAGAGACTTCTATGTGGACGACGGATTAAAATCAGTTCCCACCGAAGAAGAAGCCATAGATCTACTCAAAAGGACACAAAAGATGTTAGCAAATGCCAACCTAAGATTGCACAAAATAGCTTCCAATAGTGCCATAGTGATGAAGGCGTTCCACACAGATGATCAAGCAAACGATCTCAAGAATTTGGATCTGGGGACCGACACGCCTCCCATACAGCGGAGCCTGGGGATAAGCTGGAATCTTAAAACAGATACCTTTACGTTCCAGGTAGCCATCGAAGAAAAACCCTAAACACGTCGCGGAGTTCTGTCCCCCGTTAACAGTCTTTACGATCCGCTAGGATTCATGGGTCCTGTCACTATACAAGGGAAGTCTCTTCTCAGAGAAATGTCCTTCGAAAAGCAGGAATGGGACACCCCACTACCCCCAGAAAAACGGAAAGAGTGGGAGACGTGGAAGCACTCCTTGAAGGCCCTCGAGCAACTTCAGATCCCACGCCCCTACTCACCTATATCTCTCACCGCCGCACACAGCAAAGAGCTTTGCGTATTCTCAGATGCCTCCACAAAGGCTAAAGCAGCGGTGGCCTACCTAAAAACCACGGACGTGGGTGGAAGTTACCACATCAGGTTCATCTTTGGCAAGGCTAAGCTGGCGCCACAACCCGACCATACTATACCCAGACTCGAGCTTTGTGGTGCAGTCTTAGCGGTAGAACTGGAGGAGCTCATCGAGAACGAGATGGACAGCAAACCAGATGCCGTCAGATTCTACACAGATAGCAAGGTGGTACTGGGCTACATATACCACAAGAAAAGGAGATTCTACGTATACGTGGCCAACCATGTAGAAAGAATCAGGAAGTCGACCCATCACAGAGATTATCCTCCTAATGCCTAAATCGGACTATAACAAGCAAGAACTGATTACCAGTTTTGTGGACTTTGAGAGACATTGTGGTGCATCAAGCTAACCTAGAGCTGTGCATCCGCCTACCTACCTTACCGAGATGGCAAAGGACTTCAAGCTGGTGGTACCGGCAAGTATCCCATCGTTATGTGGACATGAACTTTGCATTGTTATGTTATGTTATATTGCACATATGTTCCACATATACCTAGAATATAGTGGTATCTCCAGATACCAGACAGGAGTGTCCTGGAACTAGATTCCATATTCCTTTGTCTTCCCCTTCAGTTTATGGGATTCATTTCTCCCTTGTTCAGTTGCCTGTCATTTTCCCCTGTCCCAGCAGCTTGCTGTATCAGAAATGCAACATTATTGCTACATGTTGTGGTTTCCTTAGACATTTCGGTGAGTTGCTATAGCAACCCTATCCTTTCTCCCAAATGGGCTAGTCTGCTTACTCCCCCTCTGCTCTGCCCACAGATGGTCTGTCCCCAGGCTATCTTGCTACCCAGCATACATTGGGACTTCCATTCCACCATCATCACTGGCTGAGTCAGTACCCTCTGTAACTGCTCTAGTGGCAGGATTACCCTTTTCACCTGTCCTTAACTACAAAGCACCCACAGAGAGACATTATCTAAACACCAACATCTCTTCACAAGTGCCTGTCTTTTATGCTGCTTTCCCCAAATAAAGTGAAGAAAAGATACAGGACTTGTTGTGCTTTGAAAAGAGGGCCGAGTTGAACCTATCTGGGCTAATCATCCTACACATGACCCTGGCCTCCAGAATAATTACGGTTTACCCAGAAATGCATGTATGGACACTTCTTTGACCTCGCCTACAGGCTGCTCTGTCCCACTCCCCTCATAGTTCCTCCAACCCATACCTCCATCTTCCCCCCCCCCCCCCATAGTTCCTCTGCCCGATACCTCCTTCTTCCCACCATACCTCTTCTGCCCCTATTGTTCCTCTGCCCGATAACTCCTTCTCCCGCCATGCCACCTTCTCTACCCCATACCTCCTTCTCTCACCCCAATACCTTCCTCTTCTCCCCCAAATACCTTCTTCTCCTTCCCCAATATCCTCCTCTTCTTCCCCCCATACCTCCTTCTCCCCCACAATACTTTCTATTTCCCACCCCATTACCTTCCTCTTCTCCCCCAAAATACCCTCTTCTCCTTCCCTAAAATAACTTCTTCTCCTCCAACCAATACCTCCTTCCCCCCAAACCTCCTTCTCACCTCAATACCTTCTCCTTCTCAAATCCATTACTCACCTGTTCTCCCCCCAATACCTTCTTCTCCTCCCCAATATCTTCCTCTTTACCCCCATAGTTTCTCCACCCAATACCACCTACTCTCCCCTTTACCTCCTTCCCCCCACTACCTTCTTCTTCTCCTCCCCAATACCTTCCTCTTTTCCACCCAATACCTTCTTCTTTTCCACCCAACACCTTCCTCTTTCCCCCCAATACCTTCTTCTCCTCCCCAATATCCCTTTCTCCTCCCCCCAATACCTACCTCATCTCCCCAATACCTTCCTCATCTCCCCAATACCTTCCTCATCTCCCCAATACCTTCCTCTTACCCAATACCTTCCCCTCCCCCCAATACCTTCCCCTCCCCCCAATACCTTCCTCTTCTTCCCCCAATACCTTATTTTCCCCCATATCTCCTTCACCTCCATAGTTCCTCCACCCAATACCACCTTCTCTCCCCTATACCGCCTTCTCCCCCCCACTACCTTCCTCTTCTCCCCCCCAAATACCTTCCTCTTTTTCCACCTAATACCTTCCTCTTTTTCCACCCAATAACTTATTCTCCTCCCCCCCAATACCTTCCTTGTCCTCAATACCTTCCTCTTCTTCCCCCCAATACCTTCCTCTTTTTCCACCCAATAACTTATTCTCCTCCCCCCAAATACCTTCTTCTCCTCCACCCAATTCCTTCTCCTTCTCCCCTCCATTACCTTGTTCTCCCCAATACCTTCCTATTCTCCCCTCAATTCCTTCTCCTCCCCTCAATACCTTCTTATTCTTTCCCCCAATACGTCTTCTCCTCCCCAATACCCTTTCCTCTCCCAAACTTCCTCTTCCCCCCCATCCCCAGCCCTTGCATCCTCCCCTTGATACCTGTCTTCTCTCCCCAAGTTTCTAGTTTCTCCGCCCATACCCCCTCTTCCCCCAATCCTTCTTCTTACCCCACCCCAATACCCCAATACCTTCCTCTTCTCCTCCCCAATACCCCTTTTTCCTCCCCAATACCCTTTTCTCCTCCCCTTAATACCTTCTTCTCCTCCCCAATACCTTCCTCTCCTGACCAATACCTTCCTCTCCTCCCCCTATACCTTCTTCTCCCCCAATACCTTCCTCTCATCCAATACCTTCCTCTCCCCCAATACCTTGTTCTCCTCCCCACAATACCTTCTTATCCACCCCCAATACCTTCTCCTCCTCCCAATACTTTCCTCTTCTTCCCCCATTTACTTACTCTCATCCCCCAATACCTTCCTCTTCTCTCCCTAATACCTTCTTCTCCTCCCAATACCTTATTCTCCCCCTATATCTTCTTCTTCCCCAATACCTTCCTCTTCTCACAAATACGTTCTTCTCCTCCCCCAATATCTTCCTCTTCTTCCCCCAATACCTTCTTTCCCCCCACACCTTCTTCTCTCCCCCATAGTTCCTCCGCCCAATACCACCCTCTCCCCCCAATACCTTCTTCTTCCCCCAATACCTTCCTCTTCTTCCCCCCAATACCTTCTTCTCCTTCCCCCAATACCATCTTCTCCCCCCCAATACCTTTTCCTTATCCCCTCCATTACCTTGTTCTCCTCCAAATACTTTCCTCTTCTCCCCCCAATACTTATTCTCCCCCTCAATACTTCTTCTCCTCCCCCAAAGCCTTCTTCTTCTCCTACCCTCCTCCCCCCAATACCTTCCTCTCCTCCCCCCAATACCTTCCTCTCCTCCCCCCCAATACCTTCCTCTCCCCGTAGGCACGTGAAGCACAATGAAACGGTGCCCTGACAATGCTTGGCACATTGCTTCCGACCTCTGACTGAGAAGCAACTTGCTTTGCAAATAAAAGAAGGGCAAGTTCCCCTTCCTTCCCAAACGTGAGCGGGAGCTCCGCCCGTCTCTCCTGCAGAGTACATTTCTAGTCTAAAACATAGTGCCCTTTTATCTGAGTCTTCTTCTATTTGTTTGCCCCTTCCATAGATTGTTGCACTACAGTATTTAGCCTACCTGCCGCCCGTCATGTTACATTAGATATTGAAGCCATGAATTACTTATTGTGAGAGCCTGATGCCCGTGTTACAGCCATTGCCAGTGCAACGCCGGGTTTCCCAGAGTTCATTCTTACTTTGTTTTCATATAAGATCACATTACCTGTGCTCGGCCGGCCGGCCACGCGTGGATCGTCCCTCCTTCCCTCCTGCAGTACTGTAAGGACCTTGTGAATATTTAATTACCATTATCACCGTCTCTTATTCAGTCATTTCTTTCAGTGACACGCATACTCTGGGGAGGATTCTTGAAACTGCCTCCATGTATTACTTTAGGGGGGCTCAACTCCAGTTCTCAAGACCCCCAACAACAGGTCAGGTTTTCAGGATATCCTAGCTTCATCACAGGTGGCTCAATCAGAGGCTCAGTAGAAGAGGGAACCTCTAACTGTGCTGAAGCAGGGACAGATTGCACCACTTCTGCTGAAGCAGGGACTGATTGAGCCACCTGTGCTGAAGCTGGGATATCCTGAAAACTTGACCTGTTGAGGGGGGGATTGAGGAATGGAGTTGAGCACCCCTGCATACTTGACGAAGGTGTTTTAACAAGAAGACAATGCATTTATCATTGCGCTTTAACTTCTACTAATGTCAATATAATGTAGCCCTTTTTCTGAACCCTCCCAAAGGAACTACTGGTCACTGTACGACACCTGCGGCTCCAGGAGAGCTGAGCCTCCGCTAGCTGGGAGCCTGGGGTAACACTCATACACTTACTTAGCGCAGCGCCTCCACTCACCCAGGATCCCCGTGATGTGAGATTCCCCTGGGCAAGAAACATACAACCCCATATGATTGTAACTGGTTTTACTAATAATAATGCACGGTAGCAATAACACAACATGTACACTTATACTCTAACGGTATAACCTTAACGTGTAACCTTAGTGGCTCGGCCACTCTCATCAGGAGCAGCGTCTCTGTCCCCTCACCGCGTGCCCCACACACCGTGTCCATGTATGTTAAAGTAATGGTATAGGCTCAGTTCTTTAACCACTCGCTCAGTGTTCCTAAAGAGTTTAGCCTAAGGCGGGATCAGCGCCTGTTGACCGGTGTTGGTGCACTTGTTGTTATAGTACCTTCCGGTCACAGTGGTGACCGGTACCTCTTCGCAAAGGGTAAGATGAATCAGCGGTCTGTCTCCTGGGTCTCAATGTCCAGCCGTCTGGTCCCAGACGACTCGCCAGCAGACCTGCTCCGCACGCTTGTCCCTTTGTCCCTAGTTGGTACGCAGTAAGGTGATGCTCGATACTACTATAGGCCGTCCCTGCAGCACAGCAACCTTTGGTGTCTTCAGGGAACACTCCTAGGGGCCTAAGGGGTAGCCTGTCCTATGCAGGTGGGTCACTGACCCCCTGCACCCACTCTACCTCTCCCTTCACCACCCGGGTCCCCTCTGACTACTTCTCCCTAACCTCTGCAGCAAACGCACTGCATTCACACTGAACCTGCAGTAACCCACTGCACTCACTCGGTGCCTGCAGCAACCCACTGCACTCACTCTGAACCTGCAGCAACCCACTGCACTCACTCTGAACCTGCAGCAACCCATTGCACTCACACGGTACCTGCAGCAACCGCACTGCACTCAACCGGTGCCTGCAGCAACCCACTGCACTCACTCTGAACCTGCAGCAACCCACTGCACTCACTCTGAACCTGCAGCAACCCACTGCACTCACTCTGAACGGCAGCAACACCCCTGAACTCACTCTGAACCTGCAGCAACCCCTGCACTCACTCTGAACCTGCAGCAACCGCACTGCACTCACACGGTACCTGCAGCAACCCACTGCACTCACTCTGAACCTGCAGCAACCGCACTGCACTCACACGGTACCTGCAGCAACCCACTGCACTCACTCTGAACCTGCAGCAACCCACTGCACTCACACGGGTACCTGCAGCAACCGCACTGCACTCACACGTACTGCAGCAACCGCACTGCACACAACACTGTGCCTACTTGTCAGCGCTCACAGCACTGCCAGCCGTGACAGTGACACAGACTGCACACTCACACTAAGGGAAGGGTCCCTAACCTAGGCCCGTCCCTCAGTACCTACCACCCCCTACCCTGGTGGGGATTGGGGCCTGCCTAGGATCTGGGGAACCTAACCTGGTGTAGGAGCCACTTGCTCCCTACACACTTCCTTCCCCTTCCTGCTCCCAACTTCAACTGCCAAACGTGGTCCCCGCAACTTTGTAGCCTTCCTCCACAGGAGAAGCGGCAAAACCCTATTTGCTGGCTGGCTGCACGTGATGTGGGTGAAAGGGCTATCCCCAGAGGCTGCTGGGAATTGTAGTCCACTCAGGACCTCTTTAGCATTGGGACCGCGTGCGCTACCCTCACTGCGCCTGCGCGATCCTGTAATGGCTACCGCGTTGGTTCTACACATGTGCGACCTCACGCCAACCTTAACATTGCCGCCGGCACTCCTGGCACTGTACAGCGCGTGCGCGACTACACTGCGCAACCGCGAACAGACACAATGGCGGCCCCCGCTAGCCGGGTGCGCCGCCGGGACTCCGGAACTCGGAGCGCTCCCTGCTCCGGCCCCCACCTTTGTGAGCAGCCGGCGGGTCCGTCGCTGGCTCCGGCGGCTCCGGCGGCACCCGCGACCGCTCGGCAAGCTCGGAGGGGGGTCTCTGGGGGCAAAATAAGACCGGGGCTACAATAAATAATAGGCTTATTTTATGCATTCTCAGATCATCAAAGTCTCAGGGAGAAACTGACCTCAAAACGTTCACCACCTAAGGGGGAGGGCACTTTGTGTGCTGGGCCCCCCCCGTACTGATGGTAATGATGCAGTCCCATTTAGCAGCAAAATCAAATGAAAGCATCGCTGTGTTTCAGGGGTTAAACTAGCGATTGACTTAAAATACAGTTTGTCTGTGTGATAAGAGGACACTGGGGCAGATCTTCACACCCTTGATCTCCTCCCCTCCGAGTAATGCTGCCGTGAGTTTTCCAGTCCCTGCCCCTCCTGGTTTGCCGGGAGGCGCCCTGAATAAATTCATCCTGGTACAGTAATTGGAAAGTCGTTTCTGTATGTGCGATAAGTGGGATTGTACCCAGAAGCCACCCAGTGTGCGAGCATCCTGCCAGCTCCGCGGCCAGCACTTCCTGATCATGTGATCGCTCCCTACCCGTCACACGATATCGACATCGTTTTGGTGACGTCGATGGAATTTACCGCTAGAAAAGCAGCAGAGTGATTGCACATAATATACAATATGCGCTGCTTGTTTTAGGTGCTGGACATAACCCATTGCCCAATAGCCAACATACATCTCCGCTATTAGCCCTCACATCCCTCTTACTCTTTAAGGCTGCGGGAACCATTTTGCACACTTGGAAACTATTAACACACACATGCTACTATCTTTACCGAAACCCACAATAGTGTGAAGTTTGGAGAACAAATAGAAAACAAATAGGAAAGCTGCTGTGGGTGTATTCCCTGGAGCCCCTTTAAGGTAAAAGACATCCCCTATGCAGGGAACTCCTATGGGGTCCCTCTCCCCCCGGAGAGTAACTGGATCCAGGATTCACTCTCCCAGGGGTCTGGAGCCCTGGGTAGAACTAAGACTCGCCCCCTTGGGTAGGACACACCAACACCAACTGACTGTGAGCTGAAGGAGTCACATATTTATACCAGGGGAGTGGCCAACCCCCTGCCCCAGTAACTGGGCAGATATTGCTGTAGCAAAGGTGTAACAGGGGACTTATCCCTGTTCAGTAATGTGCCTTTAATCCAGCAGTGTGGTGGTTAACCTCTGGTAGTTAATTACTAAACACCACCTGCCTGATTGAGATTGTTTACAAAAACCTGTCTGTTCAGACAGGAAGTGACTCTTTAGCTCTGCCTAAGAGCTGACCCTTGGAGCTGACCAGTCTTGAGCTCTGCACAGCAGACCTGATTTCAAGACACAGGGAAAACTACTGCACCTGAAGCTGAACCAGGAAGTGAGATTTTCCCTCCAAGAAACAGATAACACTTTTATTCTTAAGAGACTGCTTATATCTGCTTATTTCATGTTATATGTTTTGGGGCTGCGAGAACTGCTTGACTAAGGGAGATGTGAATTATTGCATAGTGTTTCACTAGAAATACTCCCAAGTGAATAGAAGCTTTGTTCCCCCCCCTGTGTTTGGATGAATTTCCTGATGAAAAGGAAAAGGCACAATAAAGCCTTATTATAATTTCACATTATAAACGACTCCAAGTGTGTACCTCTGTGAACGTCCGTCTACAAAAGGCCAATCACCCTGTCATGTGATCCAACGGCTCACAAGCAAACGTGCCTAAAGTGGCAACATGATTGAAACAAAGGGGAAACTATTTCGTGTGTCTGTGTGTCTGTGTGTGTGTCTGTGTGTCGTGTGTGTCTGTGTCTGTGTGTGTGTCTGTGTGTGTGTCTGTGTGTGTGTCTGTGTATGTGTGTGTGTCTGTGTGTGTCTGTGTGTGTCTGTGTGTGTCTGTGTGTGTTTGTCTGTGTGTGTCTGTCTGTCTGTGTCTGTGTGTGTGTGTGTGTCTGTGTGTGTCTGTGTGTGTGTGTCTGAAGAGAAATGAATCAGTGCTACAGTGCTCACTAATATATTACATGCAAATTGACGAATTTATGTGAAATAACAGGTTACTTGGGTGAAATAAATCACAAATGTAAAAGTATGTGTATACTAATTGTGATAACTTAATAACTTGCTAATAAACGCAAATGTGAATGAAATAATAAAGATTACATTTCTATTAAACTGTGATAGAATCCTCCTGGCAATAAATGATTGACTCTAATTAATGTCAGCTCAAGAAGGAGTAAAGGTGGAGACTTGGCAGCTTTCAAAGGGACCAAGTTCCAAAATAATCAAATACACAAAACACAAAAGAAAGTGTGTGCCCCATAATATAAATCAATATTAATGTATTCGAGGGGTAAAACAGATAAAGATCCAACCACAGGGATGATTAGAAATCGGATAGCATATGTAGCCCTGTGTAGTTTTGGGGTTATATGTCTTTCTCCTCCTGTGCAATAATCCCTGTTAAGGGCAGGTTTGCCAGGAGTAATCATGGGGTTTTTCCCCCACCCCCATGTGTTGTGTAGTATTTGGTGAAGGTAGTGTCATCAGGCTCTGTGTCCAATTACAGTGACACAGGGGTGGTGCCTATTGGAGCTATTTAGTGCACAACACTTCCTGTATTTAGGCAGTGTCTCACCCCACCTGAGTGAGACTGGTCTGACCCAGCAAACTGTCCAGGCTTTGGCAGCTTTTGTGGCCCTCCCTTAGGGGAGAGGTGTGGGCAGACTATTCCCCTTACTTCATCAGGGAGTAAGGGAAGAGCAAGGACAGCTTCTAGGGCCCTGACTAGGAGTGAGTGTCCAGGAAATTCCTTTGGGTTGGCAACCTGAGATGAGCGGCTAGAAGACCGGACGCTATGATGGGCAGTCTGCCAGTGCTGATGTTAATAAAGGATGCCAAAGAAAGAGATCGCTTCTGTCCTGATTGTGGAGTCAGTTGGGAAGAAGGTGCACACAGAGGTTCTCTTTCAGAGACTACTCCCTACTATGCTGGGGGTCTGGAAGAGATGGAGGCACTGTACCATGAGTGAGTATAACTCAGCACTACCTCATAAGCCAGTCCTGATGCCATCCCCCATACCATCGCGGGAGACTCAGGGATTCTGTAAGCCAGCAGGTGCACCACACTACACTTCATGTAACAGGGGTCAGTTTCCACCTAAGGGAGTCAACAAGAGATGGGCCCGGGCAAACACCGTTACCACGCTGGGACTCACTACAAAACAGCTTAATGAATAGCAGAAAAAGATATATGTCCCGAATGCTCTGAAGTAAATGTTAAAGTCACAGGGAGGAAGATACAAGGGAGTGAGAGGCCACTCTATAAATCCGTCACACTGCGGGGAGCAACCTCACAACATCACATCTTGCATACCCTGAGCTAGTCGCAGAGTCGCGATGAAACGCATTGGGTGTGGGACACTGTCTTTCTTTGCAAACTTTGAGAGGTTTCAAATCCTGCTGGTGACTTCCATCTCCTTGAATTGCTTTACTTCAGCTGTGACTATCACCAATCTTTGCTGATACAATCTCCGGTGACACCTTATAGCTTAGGGAGAACATTTAGTCTTCTTTTGAATAAAGAGATGCTTGAGTACAGGAAATACCTCACATCTTCATCCACGTTATTCCTAGAATATTGTAACCCAATTTATAGCATTCGTTAGAATTTGCCACAGGTAAAGAGCCTACTTTTCAGAGACAAACGGATATCTGAATGTTGCATCCTCACAATCGTGGATTGTTTAGCATTATGTAATTCGTCTGATCACAAAAGTTACAATAATATATTGGTAATTCTTGTGAATTTTTGTCAGACCCATGATATTTCCTATTTAGTAAATTCACACAAATATTAACTGTCTTGCTGGTCACACCCTCTGACTTTCTCCACAACCTTTCAGGAATCCCTTTAAAGTTATATTAAAAGAGTTCTTTGTTTTATGTCCACTCTCAGAAAACGAGTTGTGACTCCCCAATTTCCTAAACCAGGTTTTGCCCTCAGATAACCTCACTCCTAGACAAACACAGAAAACCTAACCAGGACACTGGCTTGACCTGCCATAAAAAAAAATATTCCTTCTATTTGTAAGATACAACTTGCAACTCACATTAACCTCTGGTGTGCCAGATTATCAAAATACTAAATATTTTCTGATCTTATTATGACAAAACCACATGTACTAAGCGGTGCTAAGACTTAAGGTACCTAATGTTCCATTTACTTGAACATTATTTACACCTTTTAAAATATTTCTTATATTTTTCCTTTGTCATTTTCTTTACAGTTCACCGAATGTCCATGAAATACAAAGTAGATATCAAAATGATTGCACAAATATTTACTGCTACAAAAAACAAGTCTCGAATGTGACTGTATTTCTCTTCTGTGATTTATAGCTTCCATCAGAAGACCTTCACAATAACTCTATAAATTGCTTTTCAGGCGGACAGCACACGTTCAGGGTTTCCATTTCACAAAAGTTCAGAATCAGAATACATAAACTGAATGCAGTATTCACACTGCACTTCAAAGTAAACACTCGCTGAATAGTAAATACAGTACAGTGTAAAGTCGTTTGTAGTTGCACTGGCAGTACAAATAATTAAATCGCTCAGATTAATTAATTCAATATCTATTTTTTTACCAATATATATTTATAAAATGTGTTACCAGGAAGTAATACATTGAGAGTTACCTCTCGTTTTCATGTATGTCCTGGGCACAGAATTATGATGACAAATACATACAGGCAGTCCTCGTTTTACAACGCTTCGCTTTACAACGAATGGCTTATCCAACGCTATGCAATGCATACCTATGTTCAATTTTACATCGCCAAAATGGCTTATCCAACGCTCTTACGACGCTTTGCAACGTTGTGTATGTGTGTATATATATACACATTCACATTAACAACGTTGCAAAACGTCGTAAGAGCGTTAGAGAGATAGATAGAGTATACTAGATAAAGTATATTATACTATATAATATATTATTTATCATGTTATATTATATATATATAATTCAGTATATACACTATATAATTTATGTATGCGCTGCATATCTTATTGCCTGCATAAAATATTTTGTGTATTTTAGTGTTAAAAATGCCTTCAGGAACGGAACCTTTCATTTAAACAGTGTTCCTATGGGAAAAAGTGTTTCGCTTTACAACGCCATTTTGAGTAACGCATTGTGTCGGATAACCGAGGACTGCCTGTAGTTACATTAAGTGAGCAGGGTTATACATTATATACAAGACATTGCATGCACAGTAAGAGATACTATATGTTATAGGCATACAGTATGTAACCGTTACAGACCAGTTGTTATCTGCCATTAAATTCTGTGTTTATAAAAGAGGACAACCCAGCATGGGGAGGAGACAAGGGGGACAGCAGGTAATAACTAAGTGTAAAGGGACACACCAAAAAAGGTTGACCACACAACGTTCTTATATAAAGTTTAGTATTGGAAATGTGAAGGCTATGATAATACAATAACTGTATAAATGATGATAATTAAAGACGTGCTGATATCTTCAAACTTCCGCTGTGACATTTTCACGTAAAATATTTGCATTTATTTTTGTTGCACTTAATGTTTTTGCAAAAACATAGTCAGTTTTGCCTGATCCGTGAAGAATGTGCTTACATTTGCGTTGCGCGTGCACTAGCGCCGTGCAAATGTCTTCCCGTTTTATTTGCAAACATTTTTGTGGGGGGAAAAAAAGGCAAATTTGGCCCGGTTTGTTAAATATAGCAAACATTGCACACACCTGTAGTGCTAGGAAACATATTGTACACATACTGTATAGGAATGTATCGTTTTATTTATATAGCACCAACAATGTACGCAGCGCTGTACAACATTACAATAGGAGGTAAATAAATGACAAACAATGGGAATAAGTGCAGCAGGTAAATAACGAGGCAAAAGGAGACCCTGGTCCCAAGAGCTAGCAATCTGCCATTGATATGTGATGTGTTGTCTCCTGCCAGGGATAGCTACGTGCTGGAATGCTGCTATTGAACACAGCTTGTTTATAGTGAATGAATAAGAACCCCCCCTGCACATTAAAGCTGCAGACCAAGCAATATCCTACCTGTGTGTTTTCCATAAATCAGTTCTGTACTATGAGAAAATACGTGTAGCATTTTTTTTAAACCACTCTGAATTACATTTTTTATGTATTATAATGTAACAAGTGTAGCCTAGTGCCCCTGGCTAAAGGTGTTACACAGTCACTTTTGTTTCTATAGCAACCATTTACAAAGTCACACCCCCTTCCTCTACTGAAACTGGCTCTGGCACACCCTTTTTTGAGCCCTGCCCCCTTTCTAGCAATGCGCCAATTGTATCTAGCGACTGCCTGGTCACACAATCGTCCATCTTTGGTCCTCTTTCTGCTGCACTGACAGCCATTTACACAACGCCTGAAAATGTCATTTTTATCTGATTGTATCATTCCTGTGAAAGAAAATCATTTTTTTTTTTTAAATAAAGGTTTTGTCATAAAAATAGAGGTCTCGCCTTAAAGGAAAAGAAGGTCCCTGTGTCTCTGCCAGAAGCACAGGTAACACACCGCATTCACTTGTATTCCTCTCCCCTCTATTAGCACAAAGGGCGACGATGATATGGTATACTGCAGAATACCTTACAGCTGGGGTGGCCAACGCCAGACCTCAAGGGCCACAAACAGGGCAGGTTTTAAGAATATCCCAGCTTCAGCACAGGTGGCTCAATCAGTGGCTCAGCTTCAACACAGGTAACTCAATCCGTGGCTCAGTCTTTGATTGAGCCACCTGTGCTGAAGCAGGGATATCCATAAAACCTGACCTGTTGGTAGCCCGTGAGCACTGGATTTGGCCACCCCTGCCTTACAGCCATAGTAAATGATTTACCCTGCGTGACATGGGAACTGTACCTGGGGATCTTTTTTTGTTTCAATTTTTTTGTATTATTTTGGAGAGACATAACAAATATATGATCTCGGAATACATGTGATGTTTTAACAGTGTCACTTTTCCATACAACAAAAAGCATCACCAGTTCGTTAGCACTACTTAAATAAAATATTTGCTATAACACCGTCTTTGAACAAGTGTGGACTGTCTTCTTATTTCCGGTTGTGTTAGGGAAGCAGCCGCTTCCGTAAGCGTCTCTCGTGAACTTAACAAAGGAAAGAGAAGAGCAGAGGAAAGAAGAAGAAAAAGATGGGGGGGGGGGGAGGGGGGAGAGCCCATTTGTCTGGTCTTTCTGTATTTATTTCTATGGGGTCCCCCTAGTTTCCTGGCCATATTTCCCAAATTTTATGAAATTTGTCAGTTTTTTGGCTCAACTGTGCTGTGAGGAGCTCCATCATCTTTATTTCCCTTTGTCTCCGTAGGACCGTCTGCCTAGAAGGCGCGTTAACCTTTTTCCAGGCAGCGGCAATAACACAGCGGGCAGCCGTCATTACATGAGTGATCATCTTACTTTCTGCCGTTCCTAATTCATCTATTGGTTTGGCCAGCACCATGGTCAGCGGTTCCACCTCAACCTCCACCCCTAGGTACTCTCTGATCAATGTTTGTATCATGACCCAGAATACCTGAATTTTTGGGCAACTCCACCAAATATGAACCATATCTCCTTTTTGCCCGCATCCCCTCCAGCACAAATCCAGGGACCCGGGGAAGATCTGGGCCAGCCTGCTCGGGGTTAGGTACCAATGAAATAGAATTTTATAAATATTCTCTTTGATCGTGGTGCAGATTGATGTTTTTGCAGCTACCTCCCAAATGTCCTCCCAGTCTTCCCTATCAATCTCTGTATTCAGATCTCTGCCCATTTGATCATATAGCTATGTTGGGAACAACCCGCTGATCGCACCAGGCCCAGATATATCTCTGAAATCAGCCCTTTACAGTAGTATCCTTTCCTGCATAGTCTTTCAAAATTTGTTAGAGGTTGGAATGCCGAATCTTTAGAGACTGATTGCAGGTAGTGCCTAATTTGGAGGAAACCAAACACTGGTATATTTATGATTTGGTGTTTCTTCTCCAGCGCCTGGAGTGGTAAAATTATACAGTTATCTACAAAGTCGTCAGCTACCATCAACTTTAACGTCTTGAATTTATTGAGTCTCTGTGGGAACCAGCCTGGTGGGAATTCAGGGTTGTGGAATATAGGGGTTAGTAGTGTTGGACTGGCTGTCAGACCATATTTATCTTTATTTCTAGACCATATCCGCCATGTACATTTCATTGCTCCCAGTTTTAATGTTTCTAAGAGGGTCTCTCCTCCCCTTACGGTCCACATAGCGGCCGGGAGAGAGAGAGGTCTTGTATAGGTAGACTCAAGTCCCACCCAACAACTGGTGGTTGGATCGTTGTTCCACATTATTGCTTGTTTGAGTTGGGCCGCCAAATAGTATTTGATGATATCCGGGACTGCCAAGCCTCCTTAATTCGGATTTAAAACTGTTCAGCAAAATTCTTGCAAATAGACTGACCCCATACTCCCAAGCCTAATACACATAGATCAAGTCGGGTTTATTTCCGGCAGACAGGCCTCAGACAATACTAGGAAAATTATAGACATAATCGACCATGTACATCTCTCATCCACGAAGGCCATACTGTTGAGCTTGGATGCGGAAAAAGCATTCGACAGGATTAGGTGGGACTTCCTAGACCAAACGCTAATTAAATATGGATTTAAGGGCCCTTATTTAGAAGGGGTCAGAGCCCTATACAGATCTCCCACGGCTGTAGTGAAACTCCCAGGAGGAGACTCAAACCCTATAAATATAAAGAATGGTACTCGACAAGGATGCCCCTTGTCTCCGCTTCTGTTTGCTCTCTCTATCGAACCCTTGGCAGCAACAATTAGAGACGAAAAAAATATAAACGGAATTGTAATAGGAGAGACAAACTACAAAATATCCCTATTTGCCGACGACATTATCCTAACTCTCGCCAACCCCTTGATTTCACTCCCGAACTTACACTCACAACTAGATAAATTTAGCAAAATCTCGGGATATAAAATCAATATGGATAAGTCGGAAGCATTGAACCTAACGCTATCAGATCCTGAAGTTAAATTACTACAAGCAAATTTTAAATATAAGTGGAACTCTACAAAGATTAAATACTTAGGAATCCAAATAACAAGGGAGTATAATTCGCTATACAAACATAACTACCCACCCTTATTTGAGAGGCTAAAAAAGGACCTCCAGAGCTGGAACGAATACCAGATATCTTGGTTAGGAAGAATAGCCACGATCAAAATGAATATCCTACCAAGGCTCCTGTATTATTTCCAGACTCTCCCTATAGATATTCCAATGCCGGAGCTTAAAAATATACAAAACAGAATTTTCCAATTTATCTGGCAAAATAAAAGACCCAGGGTAGCTAGATCTATTATGTAGCTGGGGATCTTTAACCACAGCAAACCTATTGATCAAAGTAAGTGGTGTTATCTGTGCAATGGATTTTTGTGTCACATTGTAGCGTGTGCAAAGTCGCGTCACTTTATTGGCTGGGTTACTGGGTTATGTCTGTTTTTTTCTGTCTCATATTTTTTTCTTCCTTCGCGGGAGTCATCAGAGGTTGCTGATACTCATATTACATCATCACCACCATCATCATCACCACTATCACCATCATCACCACTATCACCATCATCATTACTTTCATTACCATCTCACCACCACCATCACCACCATCATCATCACCACTATCACCATCATCACCACCATCACCATCATCATAACTTTCATTACCATCATCACCACCATCATCACCACCATCACCCTAACCACCATCACCATCCTCACCACCATCACCATCATTACTTTCATTACCATCACCACCACCACCATTATCACCACCACCACCATTATCACCACCAACCTCACACCACCATTATCACCACCACCACCAACCTCAGCACCACAACCATTCTCACCACCATCATCATCATCATCACCACCACCATCACCACCCTCACCACCACCACCATTATCACCACCACCACCAACCTCACCACCATCACCATCCTCACACCATCACTACCACCACCAACCTCACCACCACCCTCACCACCATCACCATTATCACGACCACCACCAACCTCACCACCATCACCACTACCACCATCATCACCACCACCATCAACCTCACCACCATCATCACTGCTATCACCATCACCACCATCATAACCACCACCCTCACCACCACCCTCACCACCACCATCATCATCCTCACCACCCGATCGATAGGGTTGCCTTGCAAGTCTGTATAGTGAACCACACTGACTATCAAATATCCCTTCCCAGTCTCAGTTACACCAGAGCGAGCGGATCAGTTGCAGCCACGTGGAGCTGTCACCGTAGCCAGTGACCCGGTGAGAAGTGTCTGCAGGCAGACGGGCTTCCCGTGTGTTCTCATTGCACAATGAGAAGAGAGCTTTAATTCACCATTAACCATGGCCGCTGAGCAGAAGGTAAGTTATTATAACTACTACTACGCTGATCATGATCAAACCGTGTGTTTATTTTCTGTAGGGAATTTGGTATTAAAATGCCAACTTTAATAATAATACTAATAATAATATTTCCTTGTATAGCACTAGCAGTGCATGCAGTGCTGAACATAGTCTTTCTGCAGACACATTTTTCATGTAATCTATGTTTTTGGTGCCTAAGGGAGAGATAATGTGACCTTCACACGGAGCTGGGAGATTCCCACTCAGTCTCATTATTTTCACAATCAGCACCTGTACTCGCTGAGCCTGTACTCGCTGAGCCTGTACTCGCTGAGCCTGTACTCGCTGAGCCTATACTTGCAGAGCCTGTACTCGCTGAGCCTATACTCGCTGAGCCTGTACTCGCTGAGCCTATACTCGCAGAGCCTGTACTCGCTGAGCCTGTACTCGCTGAGCCTGTACTCGCTGAGCCTATACTCGCTGAGCCTGTACTCGCTGAGCCTGGTACTCGTCTGAGGCCTGTTAATCACTGAGCCTAACTCTCGGCAGACCTGTACTCGCTGAGCCTTATACTGAGCTGAGCTCTTTATTCGCTGAGCCTATACTCGTCTGACTGTACTTACTGCGTAGGCCTATACTGGCAGAGCCATGTACCTGTGAGGCCTGTACTCGCTGAGGCCTTGTCGCGGGCTGTAGCGCTAACTCGGCTAGAGCCTGTACTGCTGATGCGTACTCGCTGAGCCTGTCACTTTCACTGAGCTCTGTACTTCGGCTATAGCCTATACATCCTCTCGGCCTGACTCGCTGACCTTACTCGCAGAGCCTGACTCGCTGAGTCCTATACTAGTCTTATTGGCCTGTTACTTCGGCTGAGAGCCTGATACTCATCTGAGACTGTGACTGCGCTGAGGGGCCTTTACTCGCTGAGCCTATACTAGCTGATCCTATACATCTCGAGCCTTTACTACTACTCGCGCAGCCTGTACTGATCGCAGAGCCTGTACTCGCTGAGGACTGTTACTGCTGAGGCTATACTCGCTGAGCCTTGTATCTCGCAGTGAGCTTACTTACTCGTATGAGGCCTATACCTCTCTGAGCCATAATGTACATGTGTATCGCACTGTCTAGCACTGTACGCCAGCATGCCTGTTACTCGCAGCCTATCGTGACTCTGTGCTGAGCCATTACTCGGAGAGCCTGTACTCGCTGACGCTCTACGTGAGCAGACTCTACTCGCTGAGCTTACTCGCCTGAGCCTTTACTCGCTGAGGCGCTGTACTCCTTACTCTCTTAGCCCTTTACTCTACTGTCGTCTGAGCTCTATAGACTCGCTGAGGCCTTTACACAACGTTAATCTGCGCTGAGCCTTTACTCGCTGAGCCTGTACTCGCTGAGCCTGTACTCTCTGAGCCTGTACTCTCTGAGCCTTTACTCACTGAGCCTTTATCCCTGAGCCTTTACTCACTGAGCCTTTACTCACTGAGCCTTTACTCACTGAGCCTTTACTCCTTGTGCCTTTAATCACTGAGCCTTTACTCACTGAGCATTTAATCACTGAGCCTTTACTCACTGAGCATTTAATCAGTGAGCCTTTACTCACCGATCCATTACTCACCGAGCCATTACTCACCGAGCCATTACTCACTGAGCCTTTACTCGCTGTGCCTTTACTCACTGTGCCTTTACTCCCTGAGCCTGCACTCGCTGAACCTTTACTCGCTGAGCCTTTACTCCCTGTGCCTTACTAGCTGAGTCTTTACTCGCTGAACCTTTACTCGCTGAACCTTTACTCGCTGAGCCTGTATTCACGGAGCCTGTACTCACTGAGCCTTTACTCACTGAGCCTTTACTCACTGAGCCTTTACTCACTGAGCCTGTACTCACTGAGCCTTTATCACTGAGCCTTTATCACTGAGCCTTTATCACTGAGCCTTTATCACTGAGCCTGTACTCACTGAGCCTGTACTCACTGAGCATGTACTCAATGAGCCTGTACTCACTGAGCCTGCACTCACTGAGCCGCTCCTTTAGCCCACGTACAAATGATTTCCTACCCTCTGCTGATGTTAGGGTGTCAGAGAGCACGGTAACTATAACATGCAACGTTGTGTTAAAAGGAGCAGTTGTTAAATACGTTTACATGTCTGAGGCCGCGTCCAGGGTTCCGGCGGGCGTGCTGAGGCGCACTGAGGCGTGCTGAGGCGCGCTGAGGCGTGCTGAGGCGTGCTGAGGCGCACTGAGGCGTGCTGAGGCGCGCTGAGGCGCCCTGAGGCACAGGGAAAGCGGGTGCTTTCCCTGGCCTTAGAAAGAGCGCCGTCAAGGGGCGTGTCGGGGGAGGGCTGGGGGCGGGCCGGTGACGTCACGGAGCTGGTTCGCCCTCATTGGGCGAACCGCTCACGTGACCGGCCCTGCGCTCCGGCAAGCGGGTGATTTTAAAAATGACCTAAGACCTGCGCTTCCGCGCGCTTGCGGACCCGTAGGCGAGCCCCTACTAAAGCCGCTCTCATTGCGGCTGTAGGGGCTCACAGGTAAGTGCCAGCGCGCCTCAGCTCGGCCATGCCCGAGGCCTGGGTCTGAAACATGCGCACAAGCTTTACATACGTTGTTTTAATAAAAATAGATATTGCAACAAAAAGTTAACCCTTTCCCAACCTCCGTGTTACCGATAAGGGGTGTGCAATTCCTGACTGCAAATGTTTTAGAAAATAAATATCGCAATCCTTTTATAGTTTTATTATTATTCCTGCTTTACAGGCAGACAGCATATCACATATTACAATGAAATAAGGGTGTGAAATATCATACGTTTCCATAACATTATTACCACTGCATGCTTTTATACAGCCTGTGATGGATCAGGTACCGCCCACACACGCCAGGCATCACCAATCCCCTTTATATCGCCAGAAAGTGAGATACAGTATTTAATTTATCTTACTGCCGGTGCAACCTTCACTGCGTGGCACAGGAGCGGCCAACTCCAGTCCTCAAGAGATACCAACAGGTCAGGTTTTCAGGATATCCCTGCTTCAGCACAGGTGGCACAATCAGTGACTGAGCAACTGATTGAGCATCTTGTGCTGAAGCAGGGATTTCCCTAATAACCAGCGGACGCCTGTGCTGGAGAAAAAATAAACAAACAGAATGATCTAATATGGTTGTTAAAGTTAATATCATGTATTATATTAATGTAATTAATGCACAATCAAAAGGCACACAGTGAATACAAACATATTTCTTAATCTGATTGTATCTTTCCTACAGGTATAACATTTTTGGGAAGGTTTTGTCTGTTACTCGTTTGCAGCAAAGTACTATATTTTAGTGATGCTCAGGACTACTATATATTTCCATCTTACTACATTTGCTTACTAGCTCCAATGCTTTTTGTATTTTGAGACCCATATCCATGGTGGGCATTTCTGCCCCTTGTTTGCCACTTCTGCCACCCCCACAGAGTTCCCTGATGCCAGGCCTGTAGAAGGGAGGCTGGAAGACCCCTAATGAGAGCAGCAGCATGTCCCTGGAATCCCTTAGTGGGGGCAAGCACGACAGAGCAGTGGGTGTCAAAAATAGTGTAGTGGCCCACAGTTCCCAATGCATGTACAGTCTGTGGAGCGCTGTGCCTGCCTCCCACATAACCCCTGTATAAAGAGGGGAGACGAGGCTGTCTACGGGACACAACATGACCTAATGACAGCCATGTGTTTCGGTTATACAAACAGGTAAGGTTATAAGGATATCCCTGCTTCAGCACAGGTGGCTCAATCAGTGGCTCAGCTGAAGAGAGCACAGGTGGCTCAGTGGCTTAAAGACATCTGCAGGAAAGTCGAAGACTGAGCCAATGATTGAGCCCCCTGTGCTGAAGCAGGGATATCCTGAAAACCTGACACGCGGGCTGGAGTTGAGAACCCCTGGGTTTTTTTTTAAAACATATTTTTATTAAGATTTTCAAATATAAATGGGAAGGGAAGGGGTACAAAGAGAAAGAAGGTTGGAGGGAGGGGGGAATTAACCATTTTGTAACAGAATTCCTACAGTCATCAACAGTCACATGACATCGCATACAGCATTTTATAAACGACATATCCTGCCCTCCTCAATCCCAAATCCTCTTTCCTATTGAGATCATCCCTCTATCATACATCCCAGGGATCACAAACCCTATCCAATGTCCCAGGGTTCCCAAACCCTATCCAACATCCCAGGGATCCCAAACCCTATCCAACGTCCCAGGGATCCCAAACACTATCCAACATCCCAGGGATCCCAAACACTATCCAACATCCCAGGGATCCCAAACCCTAGCCAACGTCCCAGGGATCCCAAACCCTATCCAACATCCCAGGGATCCCAAACTCTATCCAACATCCCAGGGATCCCAAACCCTATCCAACATCCCAGGGATCCCAAACCCTATCCAACATCCCAGGGATCCCAAACCCTATCAAACGTCCCACGGATCCCAAACCCTATCATACATCCCAGGGATCCCAAACCCTATCATACATCCCAGGGATCCCAAACCCTATCATACATCCCAGGGATCCCAAACCCTATCCAACGTCCCAGGGATCCCAAACTCTATCATACATCCCAGGGATCCCAAACCCTATCATACATCCCAGGGATCCCAAACCCTATCATACATCCCAGGGATCCCAAACCCTATCCAAC